>WOVY01003503.1:0-108935 GCA_013436015.1 Rhipicephalus annulatus | reverse complement strand
GGTAGTGTTCTAGTGGCTGGGCAACACTTGAAGGAAAGCACAGATGGGGGATTTATTCCTCTGTAATGTGGCCCATATCTAATCCTCATTTCCTGCACACTTTTCCTTTCCTCTCCTGTTTTTTGTCTATTGGTCCTTTATATTTCAATTATTCCTTTATTCCCAGAGGTATATCTCTCCGCTTCCTACTGCCTGTTTTTGTTTGGTTTCTTTGTTTCTATATTTTAAAGTCAATTTTTCATGTCTGCTTCTATGTGTTGGTATGTTTTCATGTTTTGGTCCCTTTATTTTTTTTTATATTTCTTCCTCTCGCTCTCTCTATGTTACACTTTGAGTCATATACTATGTTTGTTGCATTTCTTTCTCTCGAAATGGTCATATCACTCTAGTTAGTTTCATCTTCTTTTCAAGTTATTACCATGTTTGCTTTTTGTTTGACAACAATCGCTCCCGCTGTACACGACAGTTGCGCTTGGCCAATACCAATTGTATATACTCACCTGTGGAGTTTTGCACAATGCAGTGATGCTTAAAAGCTTCACTGTGAAGGTGATAGATATCATGTGCTGAGATCATGAAATAGACTTTTTGCAAGTGAACTTCATTGCCGACAGTATAAACAGCCTCTTTGTTACAATAGCTTGGCAGACATGCTTACCTTCAAGAAACAGTGTACATAACTCTTTGCACAACTAATTATTGCGGTCAGCTGTGATGTTGTGCGCATGTAGGTGGACGGTTTCAAAACACTAGGTGGGTGGCATTTCTGGAACCCTCGGCTGCAGGTTCCCTCAATCATGTCGTGGTTTTGCGATGTTTAAGCCCCTACCAATACTTAACTTTAGATGGCATGCGATTCATTTTGATGCCCGATATTCAGATTTCTAGGGTTCTGCAGCCGAAATGATCTGGGCAAAGAAAATAAAGACCGCTTACAATTGTGCTGAAATAAAGTAGAAATTTATCAGCGATACAATATGCACAATACATTCTTACAGCAAGCGTTTGTTTTCAGGTGTCCTTGTTGAGAAACGATTTAAGAACCTGCGTGATATCTTCAAAAGGAAACACAAAAGATACGTGAAAAACAAAGAAGTGGAGCCGGAGCAGCCGACATTTCCAACAATAAAATGGCCCCATTTTGAGGCCATGCTTGAATAATGGAAGGAGAATCTGAGCCTGTTGCGTAAGTTCAATATTATCTGACTATTGAGTACAAAACAAAAAAAGTGATTTAATTCTCATGACTGTTATACATACACATAAATACACACATGTCAATACACATAAGTACACTGCACATAAACATAGAAGTCCCAAGAGGCAATTCACAGTGGGCATGCATGTGATCATGCATGATGAACAATGGGCTGTTTTGACTGTCGAATAATTGTGGCTACAGCTACGAAGAATAACTCTGTGCATCATTCTTTCAGGGTACTGTGCAACATGAGTGGCCATTGACCGAAGGTAATGTATAATGCTTACCCTCCATTGAACTGAAAATGAAATGTTTTGGTTAGCATAGCACAATGCATCAGCACAACGCAAAAAATATAGCATACCGTACAAGTGGCACGCGGACAGCTTCACAAAGTAGAATATTGAAGACAGAACAGTAAGATTGAGAGAATTGAGTGTACTTCTGTGTCATTCTCGGCTCTCAGTTATCTAAAGAGGGAAGGCTTAATACAAAATTTAAAAATCTAAAGAGATCGCTAATGCATGTATCATGAGGCTGTTCATAGGCAAGCATCACATATTCATTACAAGAATGCAGCATAAGTACTTATATTGTAGCAAAACAGTGAAAATGCTCTAAAGATGCACACAATAGCACTGACAGAATCACATATTGCATGTTCTCTTGTAGCAGCCACATCACAGCAGAAGAGGCTAACGAGAGGTGAGCATGCACAAAAATGTTCGGTACCATGTGCATGCACTTGAAGCTGTACACGCCTGGACTTGAACCTAGAAACATTATTTTTTATTACTAGGTGATTGTACTTTACAAAATTATGAAAAATACAAGTGTGCTTGAAAGGCGGTGTTTGGGTCGTTAGCTTGCCCAACCACTGCATTTTTTAAATACATTCTGCACTCAACACTGAACAGAAGCACACAGGAATACATGAGGGCACAGGCATTGTTTCTGTGTAAATGTGGTTATTGTACAACGTCAAATATTTCTGAAAAAGCAAAGCTATTCATCAGCGACAGGCCGCAACTAAGCAAACTAATGCATTATCTGCCCACACTGGCAACACATTCAAGTCAATTCGTTATGATCAAGTGTACAGCGCTGAATTGCAATACAAGTGAGCTGAATAATGTGAAGCAATCACTCATTCGTAGCAGTAAAATGACGCTGCAAAAGTCGTATGCAGCATGTGCTCAAGAAACATAAAGATAGCAGGCACAGTTTCATCAGACACATCGTTTGCACAGCCATTAGGATTGACTGTATAATTTCATTCACATAGCCAGTGAAATATTGTTACGGGGGTTAGAGACTTTTGTACAAAGTGCGTTTACAGGGGAAAACCCAGAGGCAAGATTCACAATGGTTGATTAACACCCTTGCGTGCCTATCAGCTGCTTGAGTTCTTCCTCTACCTTTACTTCATCTCCGTGACAATATCTCTTGCTCTCATTTAGATGCGCAGCCTACATAGCATTTTATTAACACAAAAGGCACATTAAACTTCTGTATGCACACCTTCCATACAGCAGTGCTCAATCAAGAGGTAACGCAAGTGACTTCTTATGATAAATAAACCTCGTGTTGAGTGAAATCATATGGCATTTTAACTCCCAAAGAATGCCTGAAAGTGTTCATGTACTAGTGGCATCATCAAATACATAGAGAGAAGTTTTTATCACTGCAGATCACAGCCTCGGCCAAGCCATGCAGCGGAACCGGAACGTACCCCTGATACGGCTGAGGAGACTGGTGTCGACACCTGCAGCAATGAGTAAAACCTTTACGAATCCACCTAAGTAATGACAAATGAAAGGCACGCATAAATAGCCAATCTATTAAATCTTAAAAACATATTTTGTAACCTTCTTCACGTTCTAGCACATTTGGAGAATATGCCTAATGTTTTCACACCAGATTCTGCTGCATGCAATTGTAACACTTTATAAGTTGTATAATAATACTGCCTCCTTCTGCAGCGATGCTTCAGCAACCACCTCAAGAGAGGAGCCACCATCAAAACGGTGTGTAAACGAAAAAAAATATTTTAGGTACTCCTGGCAAGGGATCACAATCACAACTTTTACATGTAAACAATATGTATAATTCACTGCAGTTCACGCTCGGCAAGACGAGAACGAACCTGCGAGGGCGCTAGGTGAGATATACCGCTAACTCTTAGAGGATAAACTTGCAGATTTTTTTTCTAACAATCCTGCTCATGCTACAAAATACAAAACTTTATAAGGTTAACGCTCGGTCAAGTTGGTACACAGACATAGTAACAAAAAAGTGTGAGAACGCCAAGGTAGAAACAGAAGAAACAGGACCGAGCACTGACTTTAAACTGATGTTTTATTATGGGCACAATTATACTAAGGCAGGCAGAACTCATGTAGCTACCGTAATATTAGACGTTAATATCAGAACATCAGCACCCTGTCCCAAAACACGTGTGTCCGTTTTAAAGATCAAAAGCCCATTTATTTCTCACAGAGAGGTAGAACGCCCTATTGACACATTTATCTTTTAAGTGTGCTATTTATTTGCTTCAGTTGCTCCATATTTTTTTCTTTTTTAGTGCCGAAAATCACAAACATCAGTTGAAAGTCAGTGCTCTGTCTTGTTTTTTCCGTTTCTACCTTGTCGTTCTCACACTTTTTTTTTGCTAAATGGTGCTTTATGAATTAACAATGCAACCTTAAAGCAATCATATACATGAATCACAGATCACACTTGCTTTACAGCAATGCAGGAGAGGGCAGAAGTTATGCAGCTGTGGCGCAAGCGTGCATCGAGCACCTTGAAGATATCAGAGCGAACAAGAGGGTCATCAAAAAAGATAACATTGGTTTCTTCGCTCTACGTACCGATGCACGCCTCAGGGAGCTACCAATGCACATTGCACAAGATTTAATGCATGCAATGGAACTCATGCTGTATGAAGCAGAGGTGAAATTGCGTCAGAGCAGTGATGCAAATTGAAGTGTTTATATAATGTCAATGACATCCACCTTTTTATCTTGTGTTCACATTTCTAGTCCTAACTTAAAGGGGTCATGACTGGTCACTCAACAATTAACGGTTGTCAGCAAAAAACAAAACTACAGAGTAAAATGCGCTCGTACACGTGTGAAAAGGGGCCTTAAGAGATTATTTTAGTCAAAAATGTGCCGTAGAAGTGCTCGGCTCCTAAATCTTAAAACCTACCACAAGTGACCGCCATTTTGTCATGGCGTGCGAGACGTCACAAGCCGAAGGAGCAATGGCAAATAGTATACGCATTGCACATTCACAGGACCCATTTTGACATTCTAAATTATTCGCTGCAAGTATAAGCGCTACATTGCTGACGCAGTAAACCATGTTTCGACCCCTGGAAGTCATTTAGCTTTAGTGGAGAGTTCAACAATGCGAAAAAATTTGATTGCAAGCGCAGTTGATGACGGAACACGACCGTCTGCCGGAATGCACACTGTGCAGCAGCTTGTCGAGCAAGCGGTTCGTGATGTCATGGATAGTGAGTGCGTCAGTATTGCACAACTGTCAGGCGACTAGCTCGTTTATGAAAATATGCGATTTAAAATTAACAGCTTGACCAAAACGCTCGAAGTTTGCCAGCTTGTATGTGAACATACAAGAATCAGCCCATACAACACACGTTATGGTTGAAAATTGTGCCTCATGACCGTTTAAGGCAACTTATTTCTGTGATAATTGTAGGGATAACCGTGCAATAACTCAAATATTTTAACATGGATTATTTATGTTTGTGTTTTTATGGTTATATTTGTACATGACAGTTTTTTCTGTAATGTATCTGTTGTGTCACGGCTGATTTTTCTCTTGTTTGTTTAGCTTAAAAAGATGCTATGTACATAAGTTCTGTAAGCAATAAAATGCATTTACAACCCACCTTTACCTTGTATGCCTCAAGTCCTGTTCACCACTTTGTCCTGCCAAGGCACCTGACCATCTGTGACGAAGTAGTGCGCCAATTTATCTCGCACTTCCTTGGCATACCTACAACGCATAAGTGCCATGTGAAATTTCTGTCGGCACAGCCATGATGGAAGACACACACTGTAAAAGGAGCATGCTGAGCTTGAAAATCTCACGCATGGTTGGATTTCAGTGTCGCAGTCATGACGCTATATTGCCAAAGTGTTCCTCGTTTTTGATGTAATAATGAGCGCTACCTCTGCTGCCTGTCTTCTACGGCATCATCAAAGCTTGTGATAGAATGCATATTTACTGATTAACTTTAGAAATTTTGATATGTCAAGTTCCGTGACAGCCAACGTCAGCAACTGCTCCAATTTGGACAAAACCATTGTACACTTTTCAGAGAATGATTGCCCTGTACAGTTAAACCTAATTAAATGTAGCTCGGTCAGTTCAAAATCCACCATAATTGATGGACCCGTTCAATAGGCAGCAGCAACGTACTCAACATGAATATCTTTTTCTTTTGTTAAAACCTAGTCTTACGCGGCACATGGCTGTGCCCATCAATTTGGAAGGAAGTTGACCTCTATGTTTTTTTATTGCTCTTAGTTAACATATATTCAGCTACAATAGAAAGTAAAAGAATCATAGATGTTAAAACACAGTCGTAATTGGAACGAACAAAAAACTAACATAATTATGTAGGATGTTGTTGGCATTATGATATAAATGTGAAGAAACCAAATGGACGTAAATATCGGCACTTCTAGGGACAAAACTTGTGCCCACGAATCTCCCATAAAGTGACCGGGGAGTTTGGTAGAAGCTACCTTGGTAGAACATAGAACGGTATATTTGAAGGTCAGAAGTTCATTTCGCCCGCATCAAGGTATTCTTTCACTACACTTCTTTCTTCATATTGTCATTGTGAATTAGTACACATTCCCTTGCTTTGATGTGTGGTAGTACTGAAGAACTTTCACCAACAGGTGCTTATAATTCAAAGTAGTAAAAATTTACTAGCTCTTGAGCAACACAGACGATTTGACATACATGTAGTGTTCATGTCTTTACATGTTTTCTTTTAAAACGTTCATTCTAAAAACTTCACTGCAGAGCAACATTTTTTACAATGTGTGTTTGTCGTATGCTTTTACACAAAAACTACTGTCCGAGCACTATTTAAATCCCCATTACTAATGCAAAACACATGTGTGCCTCTCGTTTATATCCTCTCTGCATCCTTCAGTTTTTGTCGGTCGCGCACTATATGTGCCACGGCACCTCATCAGTCATAAATTGAATAAAAGCATACCTCGCAGCATTGCAGCCGGTAGGCCTTGATGGTATGAGCGCTCCGCCGGCTGCTTCCTCATCTCTCCAGCTTCCAGGTGAAAGATGTCCTTCCCAATCCTCGCTGTCTGTGGCACCAGGCGGGCAATAGGAAGTGGAGGATGCTGTGGACTCCTTAAGGAGAAAGTTATGTAGCACTATGCATGCTCCAATGTATGCCTTTATGTTGACTTATTTCGCCTTAATGGGTCGGCGTAGCACCCTCCACCATTGTGCCAGAATGCCAAAGGTATTTTAAATAGTGCGGCGTGCCCTGGACAGCCTGTAATTGAAGACCCGACGCTCGTACGACTTGTCGTCGTCTTCGTGCAGTGCTGAAAAGGAAGACACTGAGCATTGTAACAAAAATAATCTCACAAGCCTTATATAACATAACGCTATGATTTGTGCTTACAAATGAAACATGCGGACCGCCCCGCACTGTCGCAAAGGGCCAGCAGAGATGCTAACTTGCCATTACAGATGTTTCTGTAAGAGACCTTCAAAGGTCTCTTAAATATAAACTGTATAACTGCAATCGCCTACATCCATGCAAGAAAAAAAATCTCGAAATTCAAAACAATGATCACACAAGGAAGCGCAATTAAGCGCACTGGTCGCCAGTGTGTGCTTAAAGAGTTCGCCCTAGTTTTCCTCCTCGTTCTGAGTTTTGGTGGCTCTTCTCGCATTGCACCAACTGAACCAGTTTTGCATGCTTCTGAAGCATGATTGCCTAGTCAAACACATCCCTATTGCATATTGCTTTTACAAATCTCGCAGGTCATTTGTTGAGTCGTATAACGCCGGAATTTGTACCTCTTTCTTTTTTTTAAATGTAAGTACCGAGGTCCTGCTTTCACCCACGTTTGAGGCATAATTGGGATTACATATTGCTGGGGTGCGATGTGTTGCAATTGTACCAGTGCAAGCACTTTTTTTTCCACAACATTAAACTTGTGTCCAATCGCGAGAGAGGTGCGCCAACACTTTCCCCTAAAACACATGCATAGTCTGCATTTCTACAGACACGTCACGGTGCAACAATTCCTTAGTAAAAATAAGATGGCACGTAAGAGCTACAATACAACGGCTTGAGTCCTGAAAGCTTATGTTGTTACTTAAAAATAGTAAACACAAACAGGTAATGATGCCTTGAGCCACCTATGTGATGTCCAAAATCACAACAGGGTTCCCTGTAGCATACCTTCTCCACAGCTCTTTCACATAAACTGAAAAGCACTAAGCCTTTCTTTCATACATTCTTAACTTACTTCGTCTTGCGTATGGACGCATCACGAGCTCCTTCAGCGGGAAGGCCTCGTCGCCGACGAAGAAGTAAGGGAGGGGACCCTCGTTGCCCACGGTGCTCACTGGTGGCAAGCCCAGTGCTTCTTGCAAAATATTTTTTTGGAGATTGCAGCGGGAGAAAATCCCACCGTCACTCTCACTTCCAGAGTGCCCGACTTCCACGTATATGAACCTGGGTGCAAAAGTACTGTAGCTATAAGACTTCACTTCAAGTATATCAGCAAAGGCCAGCCACCAATACTCAGTGCATGTCTTGAAACCCATTGTCTTTCTATGAAAAATGTTGGTTGACCATGTTACAGTTTCCCCCATACAATACTAGTTGTTACATCAGTGGTGCACAAAATAACAAGACACCTGTATTGTTTTGTGCAGCATTCATCTCTAATGAGTTACCAAGTGGCACAGCAGTCCGTCACTCTGAAGGATGGACTACTGTTTAGCCTTCTAAAGTTATGTGTACACGTATGTAGACATGTCAAAGGAAAACCATACACATCACTCAACCTCTTGAATATCACTTGTTACCTTGTGCATTAATGAAATTGTTAACACCTAATGAAATTGTTAACACCAATTGTTAATGCTACCTTACTAGTGTGCACATTTCAATACAACCCAGAATCACCTGTAATGGGCATCACACACAGCAAGCAGCGACTTGCTGAATGAGCCCTTATAATTGAAGTCCGTAGACCCGGAGTTCGCAGGGCACTCTATGGTCACGTGCTTGCCATCTATAGCACCGAGGCAGTGAGGGATGTTCCACCTCTCGTGAAATTCTTGTGAAATCTTCGGAAAAAAATCCCACAAATGATCGCCTTCACACAAGTTGCCAATGCTACGAAATGTACATCTGGCTGCTTCAAATACACAAAACTTTTTGTGGCCAAAAACATATGTAGCTAAACATGTGCCTCTCCGTAAGGGGCTCTTGAGCAAATTTGACAGAGGTTATGACACTTATGCTATGCCGAACAGGTTGCCTAAAAACTCTAATAGGCAACCTGCATTTCCTAGTGAAACGGAATGTTTACTTCAATTATATGCAAGTTATTGAGTACTAATGAACATGAAGCCTGTGGTGCAATGCATTTTGCATATGATTATCCTCATGTGCTCCCCTGTGTTGAGAGGGTCAGGATTACGATGAGCTAAACATAAGCACATAATTCCCAGTTTAGTTCAACACTCCTTTCTTCCTTCCAGTAAAGGTGTGTTTCCAGTGTGTTGCCACAATATATTTGCGTTGACATAGGCTGATCGTGCTTGTATTGCACTTCTCACATGCAAGCACATTCAGTTTTTCAAGTCATTTCTCAGTTAAAACCAAACTCTCACACATCAGCCATGAGCATTTTTATGGAAAACGTTGCAATGTTGCACACTCCTTTAATGACTGTGTTACCTTTACGTTGCGTTGCCTAGACTTTGCCAGTAAAGCTGCTGCTATTGAGTTGTGTGTCAACCACCTTCACACTCTGAACACAGGATAACTTGTCTCACCAATGCATACACAAATCTATCAAATAGCGATTTTATGTCCTTGCCTGTTCCAATATATTGTGCATTGCCTGAAAGGCAGTGTCCTGAAGTGTGTGCTATTTTGGTATTGTCCTAGCTGCATTTCAATTACACCACACAAAGCAGCACAAGCCAGCAATGTATCAATATCGTTGCTGCGAAAATGCAGGAAAAACTAGCCTGTCATACCTTCATCCACTCATCTGTTGTTGAAGGGTGCTGGAGGTACAGTGGCTGAAGTACAAGCCAAAGGGCCTCACTGACCTCCGACACTATTGAGGAAACGGTTGATCTCCCCGCTAGGAAGTTGAAGGCCACGTCCCTTTGGGTTTCGCCTGTCGCCAGAAACCTGGCAAGGCAATGAGATACAGCAGTGAAATAAATCAACACACGGAAATTAGCATGCATTAGGTACACTACTCGGTCCTTATGATGGCAATCCTTTCTGATAGAGCTTTCTTTATTAATTGAGCATCTTCAATAATTACTTTACAGGTGACTGGACAGTTAACATTCAGAATCTCACTGCACTGCTTGTGAACTCTGCAAGCTGTCGAATATGCAGTGAATATTTATGTACGTACACATTTTGGCGAATCATAAGCATGCATCAATCTTTTCATGGAAAAGTATACGTGCTCATATCACTCAGGTTGAAGATGGGCAACCTAAACGTACCTGTAGCAATTTGCTTAGCATGGATTTCTGAAAAGCTGGAAATTCAAGGTGAACCTATTTCACGAAGCATACATCCCTCAAGTCTATTGCTTAAATTGCTTTCACACATTGCACTACCGTCCACAGTACGTTTTGCCACTGCACTACTGTCCACAGTGTATTGGGTCACTGTCAATTTAACAGAACATACGCATTATTGTAGCATCCATGCAGATACATAAAGTGTGGTTGGTTAAACCTCCTTCCTCCCCGATGCTGAAAAATATTTTTGGCATGAATACTCTTTGAGTGCCTCGAACAGCACATCAATTTGTCCTAACAATTCGTGCATAATTGTACACGCTAAGCTTAGGATTGTGTTTCACTTATTTTATGACATCATTAATAATTGCGCTCTATATAGTATCTGTGCATCAGGAAAACAGAAAACTGAAACTGACACGCCCGAAATGTAATGTCATTGTGTAGTGCAGAATCCCATTTTCTGGGATTTTACAAGCGGAAACCACGTAGTGATTACGCAATAAGCCACAACCGATGGTTTTCAAAATTTCACCACCTGAGATTTTAACGTACGTGCGCAACAGACGCGCCAACTTAAATGCATTTCGCCTCCACCTAAAGGCGAACGATGCGGCCGTAATCAAACCCGTCACCTACGCGTCAACTGCGGACCGCAGTAACGACTGCGCCATCGAGCTCGCATTCGTCAAAAATGCAATTAGTTCTACCCACCCAAGCAAAACTTCCTTACAAGCGATGCGCAGCCGCAAGCCACAGCATATTAATCTTCAAACCTCTTACCTAATGGTCATGGCCAGGCGGTCGTGCGCCGAAATTGCAGGCCGGTAGTTTGTGTCCTGCTTGGATATTGCGGGGCGCAGCAGTTCGAGCAAAGTATCGAACGTTCGTGGCGGCATCCGCATGAAGCTAACCACCAAAAAAAGAACGAGATAACAGGTTATGCACTATCTTATAATCACGTAAAACAACCATAAACTTACTCTCGGAAATACTCCTCGTCGTGCGAGCGCAAGTCGGGAAGCAAACGACCTGCGTGGCCAGCCACCTCTCGCGAGCGAAGGTACGGTCGCACCCACCACCGCCTCTTTTGCTGTGAAGGTTTTCGTGCAGCCAGCGCTGACACGTTGGCAGAGCACATCAGCACCGCCACAACCTCTTCTTCATCACTAGACTCGAAGTCCATGATGCTGCCGGGAGAACGCTACGCAAACAAAGCCGTCAAAAACAAACGCGTCGCGCTCAGCGGGCTCCGTATCTGATCAGCTGATCGTCGCTGGTCGCCCAAGTTCTCGTTGATAACAAGATCTTACGTGACTCTCCGGGTTTGCGACTTCCGGTCGCTCGCATGAAGCCTTGCCGGTGTGAACGTCGCTCGCAGTTTGGTCGCCAGTCGCAAATGGTCGCGCGACCGCGGCTAGTCGCCGGTGTGCACCAGCGATAGCCGCCGGTGACTAGCCGTCGTCAGACTAGCCGCCGGTGCAGAACACTGAGGACGATGTGGTGCATATAATTGGTTAACGGGGTGTTAAAATGCGACCTACTTGGGTCGATGGCTAAATTGGTTAACGTGGTTGTGAAATGGGGTGTTAAATGATTGAACACGTACGGCACGTATGCGAAAGGGCGGTGTTTTATTTATTGCGACGAACTTTGAGGACGATGGCTTTGTGGTCGGTAAAGTAAAGAGTGAGTGGATCGGGTTGCATCGGTCGTAGGTCGAAATTTGCAGCGCGCGCGCGGCACAGATGGCGACGGCGCGACGGCGCATGCGCTGTCAGCTGTCAAATGTTCTCGAAGGAGAAGCGCGCGCGGCACAGATGGTGGGCGACGGCGCGACGGCGCATGCGCGCGCGTCAGCTGTCGAATGTTCGAGAAGCGGCGCGGACGGCGCACTACAAGGCGCGAGTATAAGATGCTTCCGCATCTAAAACTTTTATTGTGGCCCTGAAGGATTCTACCCTCGTTTTACGTGCGAAGCATTTCTTAGCAAACTTCGGCGACTTTGAGCATATCTATCTATCTACCTATCTATCTATCTATCTATCTATCTATCTAGCCGCCTACGACTCTTAGCTCTCCTGGCCGTTTCAATTATGGTATCGATACCAAACTTGAAATGGCATAACATGACTGTATGAAGAACATATTTGACTATTCATACCATGAAAATCAGAAAATTTAAGTCATGACTCTCATGATTTACATTTCATGGTCCTGCAGCTCTCGTGGTGATTTCGCTCACATGGCATGTTTCAAAACTGGTGTGGCATGACATGATTGCATGGCGAACACAAGTGAGAGATCATAACAAGAAAATCATGGCATGCGTGTCATGTAACAACATGACTACATGCCACGCTAATGATGCGCTGGCAGCGGTTTCGCTAGCTTCACATGTACCAAACTCGGTATTACGTGACGCCAATGATTGACAGAGGTGTGTGACGGGTGCAATCATTATAATTATTAGATACGTGTCATGTGGGAACAAGACTACATGCCACAGTCGAGACGCCAATACCTTTCGACGTGACGCGGTGCGCGTGCTCGCCGGCTTTCATTTCGTCGCGTGAAGGGCACGAAATGAAAGCGTTGCCACGCCAGGCGCCAGTCCTGCCATAGACTCAAAGGCACGCGCCGCGCTGCATCTTTGACGCATGCGCATTTCAACGCGTCCAGCGTCTCTCCGTCACGAAAAGAGGGTGACGCAGTGCTGTCTGGGTAATGCATCGGCGCGAAATGCAGCATTTCGCAATTCGCGCCGGTTGCCTTCGGGCCGCACCGACGGACGCTCGTCGCGCCTGGCGTCAGTCTACAAGAGCTCGTATTTTGCTAACGTAGCGTCGCCGCGCCCAGCGTGCGCGAGTGTTAACGCTACATTGGAGTATATTGGGCCCTTCGTGACGCACTTGCGGCCGTTTTGACATTTCCACCTATACGAAATTCGGTGTTACGTGACGTCAATAGATGACGAAATGTATGACTGGTGCAAACATGATAATCTTGACATACGTGTCATGTAGGAACATGACAACACAACACGCTCATAGTGTGCTCGCAGCCGTTTGGCTGTCTCCACACATACTCAATTTGGTATCACATGACGTGAATAGATTTGGAAGGTAAATGACACATCCAAACCTGATAATGATGACACGGAAGTCATGTACTACATCCTCCACCTCCTTACGTTGTGCTGATTTTAAAGTAAAACGTCAACATTTCTCATTCGTGCTTCACATATCATCGATGCCCACTATACGTGGGAACTGCCTTTTTTGCATATTGCCACCCACACGTAGTGGGTCGACTGCAAGAGCGGCTCTACCATCTCGAGGAAAGAAAGAAGATTGCGTGTCTCTTCTCGGCTCGAGAGCCAGCCACGACTGACGCATCGTCCTAGAGCTAGCTACCCGGTCGTTCAATATATCCCCCAGTACTTGTGACTCATCGTGACAATATCAAGCTCCCAGAGCGACTGCGTTCCATGATAGCGAGGCGCGCCTTGGCAGTTGCAAACAAATTATGGCGTCTCTGGGAGCGAGGTTATACCTTCCACGGCGCCCGGGTTCGAGATAGGCGTGCTCTCATCTATAAAAGGCGCGTGTCTACACGCCTTATCGCAATCAGTCAGCGTCTCCTCCAGACTGCGGTGAACGTGTTCTTTTGGGAGTGAGGTACAGCACGAGGATTGCGACATTGCCGACGCGCATGTCAATGCACTTGGAGCAGGTTCTGGATCGTTCTTCCAGGTCGCCTCCGAATCGATCAGCGGAGCCTGGCGCTTGCGGGCGGGCGGTTTGGCGGAGGGCGCGCGGTGCTTTCGAGACGTTGCCGACGAGGGCAACGTTGACGATTCACCGGTGTTGGCCTTCCGCTGTAGGCGCTTCCACTCGGCTTCCTTGGCTCGCTTCTCGTCGGTGTTACCCGCGCATCATCTCGATTCTCGAACGCTATCGGTATGTTTGACTCGCACCTTGTCGGTGTCGTTGGTCTTCCAGTGCCGACGCTTGCGTTCGGCTTCCCTCTTTCACGCCTCGTCAGTGTTACAGGCGCGACGCGGCCATTCGCGAATGCGATCAGCTCTGCTAACCCTCACAAGGCCGAGGACGGTCGGGTTAGGCTAAATCACTTCAACGCAAGATTCGGCAAGCGAAGGAGCTTCGCTGTACGGTGTCCTTTCCATCGGAGATAAACGACCCGAAAGGGTGTTCACTCGATGTGCGCTGAGTCTCTTTCAAGCATCCATTGCGAACGAACGTGTTCTTCTGAGCTCTTACGTCAGCGACACACGTTGTGGCGTCTCTTGCAATGATGCCCACTTTTTTCTATCCTGTGTCTGTTATTTTCTGCTGTGAGTATGCGTCGCCCAATGAGACTCTTTCACTTACTGTGACTGTGCTTCCAACGACCAACGGTATTGTTTCAAATGCCAATGCATTTCTTAGACAGGCTATGTCAGGCGTCCGTCGCGATCCGTCAACTGCCCTCTCCCATAGCAACAGCTGCGGCAACGCGCTTCCCTAGCAACCGGAGCTCCCATGTCACGCTTCGGTGTCGGCAGCTGTCAGCAACAACTGCAGATGCGCGCGCTTATCCTCGCCCCTAGTAACCGGAGCATTCACCTCCTTGTTTGAACGTGACCTGCCACCGCCTCGATGCAGTGCGTTTGTAGCGTTTGTGCTGCTAAGACACTGAAACCATAACCGTCAGGTACAATCACAGTTGCAGGGCTTCGCCGCTCTTTCTCTCGCCATTCGCTTTCTCTCCTCCCTGTGTCCGACTCTGCCGTCCGAAGGACTGAAGCGTGCGCCTCACTTTCGGCCATTCGTTGGCTGGGAGACTCTCAAGGTGATGACAGAAGTAGGTGAAGGCGAATTCCTAACGGCAACGGTGCCCCTAACAAGAAGTATAACACAATCCAACTCGAGCATTACACCTCTCACTGAAGGTGATGTCACTGCAGTAGCTTCAACGTCATCATCAACCGGAGGAGAATATGTAGAAGACAAGGCTGCGAAGCGAAGAGCGCGTGATACCGAACACAAGCGAGCAGCCGATACCGAACTCCGTGCTCCTTTAGCCGCTGCGTAACGCCAACGCCGAGCCGAAGATGCGGAATTGTGTGCTCGATACGCCGCTGTGAAACGTCAAAAGTGAGTCGAGAACCCTGAAGTTCGTGTTTTAACCGTGCATGTTAGCTACTAGAGGTGGAACCGAATACCACGTTTCTTGGAATAGAGGAGGTTGTGCCCGCCCTGTGCGGCCGACGCCGTTATCGGCTGCAGGGTGCAAGAAAAATAACGAAATATTATTCTTCTAACGCTGGGTTCTTACGTGCGAAACGCCATTATGGGCGCTACACAATGCATTCAAATTTTCTCACGATTCCCTACGGGTAGGTGGGGTATTTTTTTCGTGTAGCATGTTTCCCACAGCGAGGAACAAACGCTCCTATGGCTCAGCTTGCATCTCCCGCTAGGCGCGCCCTTCGCCAGTGCCATCGCCGTTCGTCTAGTGCCTCAGCTGCGTTCTTAGTGCCTACCAGGAGCTAAGAGAAGCTCCGACTCCGTCAGGCCCTCCTAGCAAACGGGCAGTCGAGACGCGCTGCCTCCTCAGCAGCCACTGCCAAAGTCATGGTCGCTCCTGCAGTCACTGTGCTGCTGGGCCCACCTGCGAATCCAACGGCACGATCATCATGGCCTTTATAGCAGGTGATTCCTCCCGAGTCGTCGCTCGTGTCACCACTATGCTCGTTCGACCCCAGTGTTTGCCCGCTACCTACGGCCACAGCTGATGGGCTCATGGACTGCAATAACTCCCGTAAATTGTGCCGCAACGATGACGGGACCGATTTCGACGCTCCTCGCAAGCATGCATAATCAGCACCGAGTTCACCATGTACGCACGCTTCCGGCGATTGCGATACACTGCCACGTCCAGTGCAGATTTTAGTAAATAATGGTGGAATGCCACAACCGAGCTCAGCTGCTTCGACACCACAACTTTTGAGCACAAAGCTGCGGCTTTCTTGGAGCAAAACCCACAATAGATTACCCCGAACACTGTGAGGAAGAAGGACAAGTCAAAGCGCCAGTGGGCCACCTGCTACAGCACAGCTCCTAGATCGACCTGCGGTGTACGCAAGCACTGCAACCACGTCACTACCTCAGTGCACGCAGGAGGTACCTCACAGCGCCAGCAGGGCGGAACGTTCTCCGCCACAACATACCATTCCAGCTCCACAGGATTTCCCCCTGGTGTGTTCAAAGGGCAACCGTCGACGTGAAGAGCACTCGCTGGGTTTCCTGAGATTCCCACTGACCCAGCCGTAGCACGGACGGTTTTATTCAAGCCGTCAGCACCGAATGGTGCCTTCATGCCAAGATTGCGCTTGCCGGTGGCGTCTGTGCCATCATTGCTGCATGGCGTCATCAAGGTACGAGTCAACAGCCGCCTAAGTATCGTTGCAGCCAATATGACCTCTCGGAAGTGCCTGAAGGAGCTGTTTGTTGTCCCTGAGCTCTGCGGCATTCTGGTGTCCGCCCGAATTTCTTCAGGCCGAGGATACAGCACACGGTACCTACACGGTGTGGAAGGTGACCGTGGGGATTGAGTGCATTGAGTCGAGCGTCCCGGTGGGGGTCTGCCATATGGAGTGGAAATGAATAACGCTGCGGTTTGTTGGCCCTGTCCCACCAGAGCACGTGAGCCTTTTCAACTGCGGTGCCAGGTGCACCCTGCTAGACCGCACCCATTGCAGTGCATGCAGTGTGGCCGCCTCGGTTACGGAACCGCCACCTGCAGGAGCGCCAAATGCTGTCTACGATATGGCCAGAGCCATCCAACAGAGATCGGCGATGCCAGAGCACGTTGTGCAAATTGAGGTCACAACCATGCAGCAAACACTCCCACCTGTCGTAAATGGCAAAAGGCACGCAAAGTGGCCACCATCCTGACCTCCACTTCGGTACAGCTTTTAAGACAACATTTGTGCGCCACGGTAAAGGAAGAGAATCATTCACAGCTGTCGGGCCCGCCTGCCAGCGCAGCCACCCGAACGTATGCAAAGGCCACTTTCGGTACACCACGCCCTGTACGAACCCCTGCCCCCCAGCAGGACAGTGCGTGTTCGGTGTCACCTAGTCTTGCTTTCAAACCTTCCTCCCTGCCCCTACTGCGGCGTTTACTGCCAAAACCGTGCCGCAACTGCGGTAGGATCCGCGAGACGCCATCATCGCCGCCCTGCAGGGGGGACTGGCTCGCTGGATTTCGTGCTAACCGGTTCTGTCCTGGCGATCTCCGACGTCAGCGTAGTTCTGGTCGACTGGGCTGGCCCTACGCTAACTCCTGAGGCCGATGTTTCATGATAGCGTAGCTCTGGCCTATCTGGGCTTGCCCTATGCAATCTCCTGACGCCCACAAGAGCTCTCGCCAGTGGTGCCTCGTCCTCTGACTCCTGCAACTGTGTCCATCTTTCCTGTCTTCTCTTTTCTTCCGTCGTTCACTGTCCGTGCACCTCATTCTCTCCTTCCTCTCTCTCTATTTTTTGGCCTTTTAGTCCTATCTGTCGAAGCTAACACGAGAAAGATCCAGCCCTGACAGCGTTCAGTTTTCGAACTGATTTTTTTATTATTGCGCTGCACCCACCGCGCGGCCCAAATGCCAACTACTTCTTCCTTGACGAGCAGCGCATTGAGGTGCTACAGGGCTCCCCACCGTAGAGCGAAAGCCGTAGGAATCACCAGAGGAGTCGGCCAGTGAACATGCTTGGATGTTGGCTGGTGATTTGCCGTAGACGGAAATGCGCCTCGACTTGCAGAAACCATGTGCTGGGGCTGTTGGGCCAAAATGGTGGCAGGTTAACATGTTGAATCGCAGCGACTGCAGCACCGCTAGGTCTGGCGTCTTCTTGGGCGTCAGGGCCGGTAGGATTGGTGGCAGAGCCGGCGGGATCCATGGGGGATGATCGGGGCTGTGTGTTCTTTATCGGGTCACCATTAACTGTCGCATTAACACGGGAAATATCCAGCCCTGACAGCGTTCAGTTTTCGAACTGATCTTTTTATTATCGCGCTGCACCCGCCGCGCGGCCCAAATGCCAACTTCTTCTTCCTTGACGAGCAGCGCATTGAGGCGCTACATATCCTTTAATCACTTATCTACCCCCATTCCTCGTGAGCTGCTGTTGAGGTGTCCTCCCCCTGAGAGACAGTTATGGGGATCACTTTTCTTTTGAAATCACCCCCTCCCCTCGCTGCAGCTCGCTCTACGGGCAGTCGGCGAACTCCTCCCATCGAATAGTCTGCTGAAAGTGATCTACCTTAAGCAGGTGGTTTGCAAAAACCATCCAGCCATCATGACTAGTCAAGGGCCCAGCCACCGTCCACGCATTCTCCAGCAAAACACCAACTTGTTGTGCCATCAGCAGCTTGAACTGTTAAACAGTGCTTGCTTCAGCACGACTTTGATGTACTCGCCCTGCAGGAAGTACACCGCACCAGTGAGACTCTATGGCTACCTGGCTTTCTTGGCTACCTCAATGCCATATCCTGCACTTTATCCGGATGTTCCGGTGAGCCATGGCTGGCGGATGCTATCTCCAAGACTGTGCTAAGGTGCTGTGTACGTGCGTACCTCCATCCCACGCACGGTAGTCCGTGTTAACGACCTCACAAGTGGCCCACTAGAATGCTGTGCTGTGCTGTAACAGGCTCCTGAAACACCACTGCGGCCAGCTTCTACAGATGGCCCAACAAACCTTCGACACCTCCAGCTTGCTTCCCCTGCAATCGCTTGCCTGGGCCGTGATTTTCGTCTCTGCGGAGACCTGAACGGTCACCACACTACCTGGGGTGGAGACAGCTGTTGTGTGGGGGGCTGTTGTGTCGTTCATACATCCATCCATGCATCCTTCCATTCGTGCATCCGTCCGTGCGTTCGTCTGTCAATCCATCCATGAAATGGCGACATCTATCTATCTATCTATCTATCTACCTATTTATCTATCTGTCTGTCTGTATGTATGTCTGTCCGCCACGTCTGAGTGCTTTCGTGATCGTACCCTTATCTTGGCGTAAACCAAACTTAATATGGGGAGGTAAAAAGCTTTGGCGAATATGCCTCACTAGTTACGGCACGATTGATGTCACAATCCTGTTGAGTGCATTGTCAAGCCCTTTCCTTCAGACGTGTGGCACATGCCTTCGGGCCGGCGTCTGCCATGCGTTACACGTGAGCCTATCGGGTATGTGCCACAAAAAAAAGTTCTAATGTGTACTGAAGTCACCTGGACATTACAGTTGTGTTTGTTTGGGCGGATATGGTGAATGAACTGGTCGATCACAAGAATTCATTCGAGCAGATCTGCGTCCCAGCTTTACAGACAGTAAGGAAAAGGTACACGCTAGAAGTGAACAAATATAGCTCCTGTAAATGTTCCGCGATGTGGTCATCGCTCGACGGTATCGTACAACGCAGCTGATGTGTGGAAGCGATAAACCATTGTCACACGAAAAGGTGAGTATGAAATAAAATCACCATCTCACTCAACTCGGTTCACAGTCTGCTCCAGCTTTGAACATATGAGCGTCTCAAGGCTTCGTTGTAGGCCGATAACGCTTGAGTGACACAGCAAATGAAAACCTCTCACTGTTGCCACTTTTTTTATCGCTACTCTTGTTCCAGCTTGCTACACTTCTCCGTGCATCGTTCATATATTTTCACCGGTGTTTTCTTTTTTTCTCTCTCTCTTCCCGTTCATCATTTTGGAAAATTCGGCTGTGGGTGTGGTTACCTGGAAAGAGTGTTGGAAAAGCCTGACATTGTCAGAAAAATTTTGAGTGAAGAAAAAAAAGGGCCAAATTTTGAACTGCATATCAAATAACGTATGCAACTATGAAAGAGGAAAATGATAAAAGTCAGCTGAGAGTTAAAACTGAAATGTACAATTTCCATGTTTATGAGCTTTCGGGTCGCCTGCGTTCTGCTTTCAGTCAGGAAAACATTTTGCGATCCAATTATGAGGCTAAATCGGAAACTGGTAAGCGCTAGCATCCAACACGTGAGAGATTGGCGTAGCACTGTTGGAAGTGTTTTTTTTACAGTAATAATACCGAATGGACCAGTTATTCCAAAGAAATGTAGTGGTAGCGCCTTCGTGTAAAAAAATAATATTCTTTTTGTTTTTCTTTGACCCAGAAGAGATTTGTGCCTTGTAGTGCATTTGATGCAGTTTCAATGCAAATAGTCGATCTGATAACCTACGATTTTCGTCTTTCATTGAAACATTTCGTTAGAAAGAATTTCACATTACCGATGTCAATGTTACTGTGCTACGTTCAAAGACTTTGTGACATTTTTGTTTTCACCATTTGCGATACCCAGTTATCATATCAAAGCATGAATTAGACGAAGCACTTGATATAAAAGCTGCTACGAGGAATTATATATGAATATTCTTGTCAGAAGAGCATTTCCTTCTTAACTCGGTGACTGCCAGCTTCCACTGGCGGTGGTCACGCGCTCGTCGGAGGTAAAGCACCGAGGGGTTGAGATGTGCTCCGTTAGGTGCGGCAACACTGCCAGGAGTTCACATCTTGTTCTCATTTACGCCGAAAATTTGGGAGCAATAAGTGTGCTTCCGAACGGAAAAGTACTTGACCATCATTAGTTATCAGCGAAAACTTGAGCAATGTGGCAGGGTTGATTTGATTTATAAGTGGGGTTTAACGTCCCAAAACCACCATATAATTATGAGAGACGCCGTAGAGGAGGGCTCCAGAAATTTAGACCGCCTGGGGTTTTTTAACATGTGGCCAAATCTGAGCACAAGGGGCATTTTCGCCTCCATCGAAAATGCAGCCACCAAAGCCGAGATTCGATCCCGCGACCTGCGGGTCAGCAGCCGAGTACCTTAGCCACTAGACCACCGCAGCGGGGCAATGGGGCAGTGTTTTCAGGGATGGAGTTGCATTTGCGTTTACATTACATTAGCATTACGATTGCATGCGTGTGGATCCTGGAGTTGATTCGTTAGCCGTAGCCCGAAGCCCATGTGCACCATGTGCACTCACCACGCTTTTCATGCATTTTCATGCATAAAATTTTGATGCATAAACTTTTAATGCATAAACTTTTCATACTTTCCATGCATTGCATAAAATATGAGCTTGGCAGGGAAGCACTTGTTAGATTTGTAGCACACAACGCATAAACGACCATTTATGATGTCCGAGAAAAAAACCGTAAAGGTAAATGCGGTGCACGTTGTAATGGCAGCAGACGACGTTTCTTGCCTGTTGGAGCTTCACTGACCTGGAGTAGTCATATCCATAGAGATCGATCACCAGAACTTAATGTAATAGAACAGTTCTGTGCAAAATAGACGTGAGAAATGAAAAACTCGCTCGGATGAGCCACTGAGATCGGTAGCCATTCTAAAAATGTTGTAACGTAAAAATAAATGTTGCAAAGACTAAGGCTATGGTATTTCATGCTAAAAATAAAGCGGAAATTGTAAAACAAACGATCTTTTTAAATTCCACCCCTGTCGAGATAGTCCCTTCTCTTAAAATATTAGGAGTAATATTTCAAGAAACATTATCATGGGATCACCACATACACTTCTTAGCTACGAAGGTCTCTCAGGTAGTCGGCCTTGTGTACCGAAACAAGCACTTGCTTCTTCGGAATATTTTGTTGTTAATT
This sequence comes from Rhipicephalus annulatus, assembly GCA_013436015.1. Lineage (NCBI taxonomy): Eukaryota > Metazoa > Arthropoda > Arachnida > Ixodida > Ixodidae > Rhipicephalus > Rhipicephalus annulatus. The sequence continues at coordinate 87,208 of WOVY01003503.1, read as the reverse complement.
TACAATACCTTATTTTTATCAAGAATCAATTGCTGCCATCTAGTTTGTGCTCTAACTTCTAAAGAAAACATAAACAAACTTTATATGTTGCAAAAAAAGGTTTGTACGGGCGGTAGAGAATGTGCCACGTACTTATCATACTCATTCCTTATTTGAAAAATACAACCTAATGCCAGTAATAAAAATGTATGATTTTCTTCTGTCCAAGAAATATAAGCAAGACATAAAAAACTCTAACCCGTTTCTAAAGCAGTTGGCAGATTTAATACTCAACCAGCCTAAGTATAATACCCGAAAAAATGAAGTGTGGACTGTTCGAACCTTTAGAACCACATACGGTCTTCAATCGTTGGGAAATAAACTTCCAAGGTTACTAAATGAACTTAGGGATAACGAAATTGACTTAGAAAAAATGACCTTTAAACAACTGCGGAATCATTTCCTCCAGATGTCATGATCACTCGTTTCTGTTTCTTGTAATTTTCTAAAGATTGTATTTTGTTTTTGTTGACGTGTATTTTGTATACTGCTTTGTGTTTTTTTTCACGATATGTTTTTGGTGTTTTGTTTGTTTTTTTCTGTTTTAGGAAATGAGTATGCATTTGTGGTGTTGCCAAAGCAATAAATTAGGCATATTTCTTTTATGATGCTTTTTCTGTGTTTTGCAACGCAAATGCGCCTGTATTTCACATTGCGAAATTATTTGTTTATAGCTTTATATGTACTAATATGTTACATTTGTACAGTGTTGATTGCTCATTTGCGTAATACATGCTTCGCTCGGATGTATTGCGCAAATGCTTCCTTTTTTTAAGGCAAATACGCCAACATTTTTTTTGCATCTTTTGAAATAGATTTTTTGTCGTTGTTGTTTAAGCATTAGACGTTTCGTTTTATCACACATGTACAGTGATGATTTCTTTCTTGTCTTAGACCTGTTTATTTTACGCGTATGACCTGGAATGTTTTTATGAAAAAGTTACCGCTGCTGCGATGTGTTCGGGGAGGGGGAAGGGGGGCCTGCGGCCTCGTCAAGCTGGCATCACGCCAGCTTTTTCCGCAGGTCTCCTGCATCATGTATCCTTGATGCGAAATAAAGACATTATTATTATTATTATTAATACTCAGATGACTTAGGCAGCTTCAATTGGTATCTAAATAACCATTATAACTTATTCTACGGGCTGAATGCGTGTTTACAATCTTGTCAAAAACCATTTCAGGGTCCCTTTCACATCCAACGCGCTGAACGTCTAAAGTGTGAATCAATTCGAGCTGATCAATTCTCACAACACAGAAACGAATGTTCCGATGTGATGTAAAATCCCGAGCAAGCACCCCCCCCCTACGTCGTCTTACGGTGAATGATAACCGAACAAGATTCGAAAGGGGCTGTAAGGGCTTGCGCAGTCACGCACCAAAATACAGTGCTAAAGGGCGAAGGTGTTTTGGAGCTGAATGCAGATATACGTTTTTGAATAAATACTAGGTTGAATACACATGCACTTACAGTACGTATCGAATTGGAAGGAAAGATTGTGTGAACTTTCATGCTGCGTTATGGTTAAGAGAGAGCAAAGACGTTCTGGCTATATACCCACCATGCGCTCCAATTCAGAATGCAACCCAGGGGCCATGCGCGTAGCAAGAAATTTTTGCTGGAAGGGGGGAGGGGAAGGACTAGCTTGATTTTGGGGAGGGGCGTACCATCTAGGAGGAGCGTGGCCACCCCCTGGCTACGCCCCGGTCAGACTCACCACGCTGTAAAAACGAAGAATCGCGTCCATACCTGAGGACTCTCACAATTTGGATTTGCAGTAACCGCGGCTGTAGGCAGTGACCAAAATCATGGGGTGATCAGGCTGTGCTGACTCACCTTCTGTTCAGACTCATTGGGACATCCTTGCAACTGTGCCCCCTTGAAGTTTAGCTTTCTACGGTCGCACTTGAATTGCTTGCCAGTGAAGCATTGCGCACTCGTCGAAAGACCAACTCTGAAAGTTGGTCTTTCGACGAGCTTTTCCGAAGAGCAAGGAGTAAGAAAGCGATATGTGTTTTTCGTTTCAAAAAGTACCGAGAATGCGAGCTTCCTGAAATGTTACGTACCGTGAGTGGCCCAGATAAATGCGGACGAGCACAGGCGCACACTAACCACTGATTTTGATTGATGATTTGACTGATTTGTGGGGCTTAACGTCCCAAAACCACCATATGATTATGAGAGACGCCGTAGTGGAGGACTCCGGAAATTTCAACCACCTGGGGTTCTTTAACGTGCAACGAAATCTGATCACATGGGCCTACAACATTTCCGGCTCCATCGAAAATGCAGTCGCCGCAGCCGCAATAGGATGCCGCGACCTGCGGGTTAGCAGCCGAAACCACCGCGACGGGGCAACCACTGATTTTACTGAAGGCAGATACACACCTTTTCATATCACCATGCTGCGCAGACGCGCCATCAAAACAAGCAATATAGGTAAAAAAGAAAAAAACTTCAAACAAGGCCCGAAGGAAATTGAGTTTCAGCACTGCATACAGCCGAATTGAAGAGTCACTCACGCACTCGCCAGGTGCTGTCGTAATAAAAAAAAATCGGCAGATCCCACGTAATGTGGGAATCGATATGCAAAGCACGAATTAGGAATGTTGCTAACGGCCGCCAGTGCATCATGAATGTGGCATGTAGTCATGTCTTCGCATGACACGCATGTCATAATTATCTTGTTTTCATCAGTCATATACATTTGTCGTCTATTCACGTCACGTCGTGCCAGATTTTGTATATGTTATGCTAGTACAACAGCCGTGAGTGCATCATAAGTGTGGCATGTAGTCATGTTCTTACACGACACGCATCTCATGATTATCATTTTTACCCAGTCATGGGCTTTCCTCATCCATTCACGTCCCGTATTATCAAAGTTGGTATATGTGAAGCTAGTGAAACGACCACGAGCGCACCATGAGCGTGGTGTGTAGCCATGCGTCATGACATACATGACATGCACGTCATGATTACCACGTTAAGGTCTCTCACTTGTGTTTGCCATGCAGTCATGTCATACCATATCAGTTTTGCAACACGTGATTGAAAAAAACCACCGTAAGGGCACCAAGATCATCCAGTGTAAATCATGACATTCATCACGTATATATCATGAGTTTTATGTTTTGACTAATAAGTTATGCTCGACATACAGTCATGTTATACCATAACAATTTTGGTATTGATCCCATCATCGAAACGCCCAGGAGACGTAAAAGACATGGGCGGCTAGATTGACAGATACACTCAAAGTCGCCGAAGTTCGCTAAGAAATGCTTCGCATTAAAAAATCCTTCTGGCGTTTCACGAGCCTATTTTTGTCTACTTTTGCCTACAGGATTTTTGCGAATCAGTTTGTCAGTTCACAATGTGAGCACGACACGCAGGGGTCAAAGATGTAACTTCTTTTCTCATCAAGTTTTCTTGCGAGAAATGTTATGGTTTACCTCTGACGTTTCGCAACTGTTCATTACACTCTGCTTTATAAAGCAATGCAAATAAAGAATCCCTCGCACCTATCGTAATCTATTCAGGTCGATGATTTGCAGGGAGCCAGTCACAATGAAATATGAATCCAGTTGTACCACCTTGATTGTGTTATTTTAGCAACAAGCACATGTGAACATAAAGTTTTTTTTTCAAAAAAAGAAAGATTAGAGAAGTAAATCATGTAAACTTATAACTAACAGGCATAGGTCGCCAATATCACTCTCGTGTCATCTCACCCCTACTGACACCGACTTGGATCCAGCGGTGAATCTAGCCAGTCAGGGTGAGTAATATTTTGGCGAGTTTGAGTCCGATTGCGTTCAACAATTCCAGTCCGTCAGAGTCTGAGAGGCTCTGGTTGAGAAAAATATTGGTCAATTTGTGTCCCAGTGAGGTCTACGCAAAACCTAGGTTCTTAAGGGAGTTCCACCTTTTGTTGCAGACGTATGGTTCAGCCAGCTACTATCAGGCTTATATCTGCTCAAGTTTCTATTCAAGTCTATTCAAACATATCTCAACTTACTAGGTTTTATGCAACAGGTCAATTGAAAACGTTAGTGGGGGGAGGGGGCGGGCTTTTCATTTACAAACTCCTTCACAGGCCGTTCTTGGCAGACAGATCTTATCTGAGTGGCATATATTATGAAACATCATCAATGGATTGCAGCCAGTCATAACTCATATTTGAAGGTACAAAAATGGAAAAACATATGGTACAGCAGAATTTATGTGAGATATCAGCCGTAAAGAGCATTTACACCGTGATCGAAAAAAAACTGATTTTACTCCAGTGAATGATCAATCGACTCACTCAGGTGAAGCCATGCGTTTGTTTAAATCCGAGTGACTGCCTCCGGAAAAAGGTGTAGTGAATCTGATTTCGAGTCCATTTTGTTGAAAAACATTTCAAAGTGTCTGAGTGAGCTCTCCGAGCAAAATGTATTTCTTCGTTGAGTCTCAGCTGTTTTGTCGACCTATGTTAACAGGTATGGAGTTGAAGTTGAAGATGTGTACAGTAACGTGTCACAGTAACAAGAAATGATTTTTTTTTATTTGTTGGTTTACCTCTAATGCCATCTTAGCTATAAATTAGCTAGAAATTGGCTGCTCAGTGCTGTTCGGTCAAGTTCTCTGTCTCGACACCGAGGCAAATGCTTGTTTTTAATGGTAATTGTTTGAGTTTAACGTCCTAAAACCAGCATATGGTTATAAGAGACGCTGTAGTGGAGGGCTCCAGAAGTTGTGACCACCTGGAATTTTTTCACGAGCACCTAAATCTAAGCACACGGGCCTCAAGCATTTTCGCATCCATCAAAAAGGCCGCCACCGCAGCCGGGACTCAACGCGTGACCTTCGGGTCAGCAGCCGAGTACGTTAGCCACTACACCAATGTGGCGTGTCAAATGCTTGTCTTCTGCGTTGTTTTAAAGCCTAATTTTATTTTTCACGTAATGAAAAGTAAAGCCCACATTTACATAAAACATAGTGGCCGCTGTCGCAAGACTTGTGTCCCCCTTGTGGTTCTTGCTCATTCAAGTAGCAGGATTCTGTAGCGGAGAAGCAGGTTGTGAAAAAAAGTGCGGAAGGGAAGAAAGATGCTTGCTCGGTCATAACTGCTTATTCCAAACATCCTGAAAATGGGAAGGTGATGTTGGCTCGAATTTTCAAGAGAGTGCACAGACATGGAAAATCTCGCTTTTTGTTTCCAATTTTGTAGCACAGCTATTCCGTGTTGCTTTTGTTCACGAGGCCTTTAGTCTCCTTCTATCACATCCTAATTTAGAAAAATGTGCCTGTCTCTAGAATTTAAAATTAATGTTTCAGCGTATTAGGTTCAACCATCTCTTACTTTCTCGAATCTTTCTTACGCGCTACCCCAGTCTGGTTCGAGTTTGGCTCCGTTACATTTCAAATCTGATAGACTGTCGCTTAGACGTTCAAGCGTGTCAGTTTTTCTGCCTTGTATCAGTTTGTCTGATTTTGGTTCGTGCTTCTTAAAATATGGTCTTCGAGACCTTGTTCGCCTGTGTGTTCATTCAACCGTCTCCTTTGCCTGAAATATATTTATGTTGATGGATATTCCACGACAGTTTGCTTTTGGGCCGGCATTTTAGTACCGTTTGTAGTTTTACACTGATTTCAACAACACCATCGACTACTCTCTTATGTTATAGCTACGCGTATGTCGAAGACATCTTTTAAAAAAACAAAAAATAAGGTGATTTCGCCTTACGAGAATTGTCACGCAGGGAAGTAATGCAAGCCATTTTGCGTACTGCGACGTCACATCGAATTCGTGGCGTAACGTGACAGGAGAACGAGTCGTCGGATGACAGTATCGCCTTGTCGTGCGCTGAACTCCACCGAAGACGTCGCTACGCAGCATTGATATTCAAGCTTTCGAGTGTTTGTGGAACGGCCTTTTCACACACGTGTAAACAAATTTGTTTCGTTGCTTTACTTCTCATGTTTGTCATCCGTGCTTTTATTTATTTTAAGCTGGCTTTAAAAAAAACATGAGTGTCACACCAATACGCCCGGGGATTTCGTTATGTTCCTTGTAGAGGTGATTGAAAAGCAATTTTATTGCGCGTTTAGATCATATTATCTAGTATGGTTGTCCAATAAATCACTTTTAGGTGCAGCGCACTTTCGGGGCTCGGCTTATTGCTCATTCATGCATCTCATGTGGTGGGATCACGCTCACAGCAACGCACACAACACAGGTCATACTGAGGCTAGCAATGCTCAAGACTGCGTAGTAGCTGTAACTTGAGAGATGCAGTCTTGAGCTCCGATGCGACAGTGTCATGCTACCTTTGGTTGGGTGTTGCATTAACAGAGGCGTAATACTTTCACGGTGATATGGCAGACACCTCTACATGCGACTCCTGGCGAGCTGAAGAGACCATCGAATACCGTCGTGTGCAGTGGCGCTCGCTACTACACCCAGCGATGCCAGCTCCGGATGGTTTTGAACCAACTGGACTCCAGACTCAATTCTGTTCAGAAGATTCTAAAACCTTAGGTATGTGCTTCGAAAGCGAAAAAAAACGATTAGAATGCTACTGCAGTAACTAACACAGCAAATTTGAGTACTTGCCAGTATAGACTGCGTGTGCTTCCCCAAGTGTGCTCTTGATTATGTGCATCTGTTTGCCCTCTCTTCTATCTCTTCCCCCTCTTTTATCGCTTCCCCCAGTGCCGGGTAGCAAGCCGGTCGTACGTCTGGTTAACCTCTCTGCCTTTCCTTGCATCTTTCTCTCTCTCTCTTTCTCTCTCAAGACTGCCGTAAAGTGAAATAGCAAGCTCCAAAATAATATAAGTAATTGAAACATTAGCAAGGAGCGTTTGTAACAACCAACCAATATTGCTAAAAAGCTTCGGAAAGCTGCGGCTGACTCCAGTAACGCCTAATTTCACGTCTTCAGCTGGCAACAATTTAATCAAGCCTAAACTACCAAAGAATACAAAACACGTCACCAGTATGTTCTTATTTTGCATTTTTCAGCAATCTCTGTCATTTGGATTGGTGCCTCAAGGTTGGAATGTGGGAGAGGTTATTCCACTACTTAAAAAAGAGTCGTCATTTTCACGTAATAACAGTCGTCCTATTTCCCTCGCCATTGTCTCTTGCAAGCTTAAGAAGAATTTAATCTATACTCTCATGGTAAAGTTTCTAGCATCTTGTCATTTCTTCGATATTAATTACTATGGTTTTAAGAAAGCGTGTCTTATGAAACTGAGCACGCTCTTTTCATGCATATTCTATCACCTCGACCGAGCATATATATACCTGTTCATTGCCTTTTTTGATGTTTCAAGAGACATTCGACAAGGTTCCCACTAAGAGGCTCTTTCTAAAATTCACAAATAAATATCTACCTTACTGCTTACAATTGTCTAACCGTCAACACTTTATTTACGCCAACCAGCACCCCTCCTTATCATCCCATGTGGTCTCCTGTGTGCAACATGGCACTTTCATGGGTCCATTGCTTTCTTTAAACCTATCATAACGGCTTGCCCAGTGGTTGTACTTCTAAAATCTGTTTGTTTGTTGATGACTGTGTAATTTGTCGTTTTACACTTACTTAACAACGCTGACTTTCTCACCCTACCGTCTGACCTTTCTATCAAAGAATGTTGGTGTAATGAATGGCTATTTTCACTAGATGTAAGAAAAGCATCACTTATAACTTATAATCGTCGCCAACCATTTGTTTCCACAGAATACGCGATAAATAGCTGAGGCATATATGCCTCATATCATTGTACAAATAACTACGTATTACCTAAGCAACGACATGGCACGGTTTGTTCACATTTCTAACATCTCCAACATGGCTAACCGCACGCTTGGCTATGGGCATCGTAAGCTGCATGCTCCTTGTTTTCCCCCGGTAAAACTGCTAGCGGACTTAACACTTGTTCGACCAAAACTTCAGTACGCATGCTCAATTTCGTACCCACATAAACCATCCTCGCTTTCGTGCTGGGATCCACACAATATCTTACCGCAAGATTGTGCGTGGAGTTGAAAAATATTCTAGGCCCATGGCAGAACAGCTCCAGTGCATGCGTTAGACTCCACAAAAGCGCTACTGACATTCTCGCGAACCACAGGCCTGAACGAAACGTTGTAAATAGTGCAGTACGTCTGAGTGACTGTATGTGTTATGTGACTGTTATGCGTGTATGTAACTTTATGTCTTGTGTGTTTATCACTGTATTTATTATAGTCATCACCCGGCAGCTGGAGTAGCCGGTCAGGTGGAAAACCAGGCAGACCTCTCCACCTCTCCATTAAAACAATTCTCTCTCTCTCATGCCACAAAAACCATTATTTAGGATAACCCTCATCAAACCAGTGTCTTCGAACTTAGGTCATCTCTTCATCTTCAAACCCTTGAGCAGCGCCACGAAGCTACAATATTGTCTCTTAGGAGCTTCAGCTCGAAATCTGTCCGGCAATCGCCGGCGTGTACACCAGTGTTGCCAATGTACATTTCTACGGTCGCCCATCAAGGTCTTCACTCCAGTCGCCTCTCTGGTGAATGCAACAATGATAACTAAATGGCGCACTGCTACCAAGGCATCAGGGTTTAGGGACAGTGAAGGCGAAATAGACTTTAAACGGGTAGAAATAAACAGGAAGAGGCTAACTGATTGGTGGCTACATTCGAGGCGCGAGTGAAATTCAATCCTTGAACACACATTGATAGTACTTAACTGTATGGCTAGGTGGCGTGAGCCACCACCCGATCTAAAGGGCACAGCCGTATCCAGCCATCCATCCATCGGTTTTTGATGCCCCGCGCACTCGCCTCCTCGCGACATAAAGTTAATGCACTACCTCTACAGGAAAAGCTGGGCCAGGGAAGCTATAACCACCAAATCACTGACATCTTGGAGCTTTGTCATATTTGCCATCACAGTACTTTGAAGAAGCACTAAATACAGATGTTCAAAACGCTCAAACTTTCACAGTATATATCATAAACAAGTGTATTCACGCGTATTGAACATACGCAAATTGTGCGATGTGTTCATATCAACTAAAGTAAATTTAGGAAAAATACAATGGCCATTTATGCAATCTATTGCACTCGAAAAGCATCGCTTGCCCCTTTGTAGTGTAGTTTACCAAATGGCACCACCATTCCTTACGGCGTGTGGCCGATTGCGCCGGCTTGCTTGGGCGCCTCGTTGCCTCGTCGTCCGTTTTGTTGTTGTTGTTGTTGTTGTTGTTGTTGTTATTGTTGTTGTTGTTGTTGTTGTTTTTGTTGTTGTTGTTGTTGTTGTTGTTGTTGTTGTTGTTGTTGTTGTTGTTGTTGTTGTTGTTGTTGTTGTTGTTGTTGTTGTTGTTGTTGTTGTTGTTGTTGTTGTTGTTGTTGTTGTTGTTAGAGCCAACAACTGGTCTTTATGTGACAGTAGTTTACTGCGACGCAAAAGAGAGCCATGAGAAAGAAAAAAAACCTATGTCGATTTCAACAGAATCGAAAGTTGGGCTAGTTGGATACGCATGGTATAACTGTCAGTTCAAGCGCACGAATGAACAGAAAGCAAGAGAGGACAAGTGCTTGTCCTCTCTTCCTTTCTGTTCATTCGTGCGCTTGAACTGACAGTTTAGTCTATTTATATACAGGAAGTACGTGGGAGGCGGCCCGGTGTGAGCCACCTCTCACAAACATGAGGTGCGCTCCTCATTGCAGAAGCCTATTGGCGTCCAACGTGACTCGGGCTCGGTTTACCAGGGCCTTCTGGCTCGCCAGGTCGGCGCAGCCGAGCAGGGCCGCTTCTCAGCTCTCCCGGGTGGGGTTCGGTTTTGGGGTGAGGCGAGCGGTTGAATGACATGCCCACACCATGTGGAAGATGTCCGAAAAATTCTCCGCACAGTGCGGGCGTTTTCCTGTACAGGCAGGATCGAGATATTTAAAAACTGCCGGGCACAGCAGTGTTTTGGTGCAAAGGCTCCTCCACCTTTGTAAGGCCCTTACAGTGTTCAGGATAAATTGAATGGCCAAATCGGTAGAATTCAGTAATTTCTCAAAATGTTAAGGCCGGATTGGGTTCGAGATCCATTTCGGAAGGGTCGGAAGGCGTTACCCGGAGAGAGAGCGCGCAGGCGTCGGCGTTGGCCGTTTCATTGCCTTCGAGGCCCATGTGAGCTGGAGCCCATATGATGCTACGGGACGCGGGAGCCCCGACCTAATTGCTGTTTTGTAGGATGCGGTACGTCAGGTGTGGGACATAAACGCGTTGAATACTTCGGCAGGCCCCTCTCGAGTCTGTTATGATGACGCGCGAGTCCAGGTCTGCGGCAGCTAATGCGATGCCGACTTCCTTCACGTAGGTAATGTTCTGTGCTTTGAATGTGAGGCCATTCACCACGATGTTTTGGAGGACGACCGCAGCCGTGGACCACCCCCCATGGTTGGGCTGGAGGCGTCCACATAAAATATGTCGTGTTTGTTCCCAATGTGGCAAACTAGTGCCTTCGCCCGCGCAAGGCACCTGCCACTGTGTCGTCACGTGTCATGTTGGCCAGAAGAGGGTGCACGTGCAGGGTGTATCTCCAGACTTCTGGAATGCGTACGTGCTCCTCCGTCTCTGTTGGATGGTGGATGTGTAGTTGCGCTAATAGGCGGCAACCCGATGGAGTCTTTGAAAGCCTCGAGTATTGATTGGTCAAGTGTGCCCCCTGGAGCTCTGCGAAAGTGTTTACCATCCCAAGGCCCATAAGGCGCTGGTTGGACGTGGTTATTGGGAGATCGAGGGCACGCTTGTACATCTTCCAGAGAATCACATCAAGGGCGTTCTCATCGAACTTGCGCAAGCAGAGGTAAATAGTCGAGTAGAGGACTCGATTGGTTACGAATGCATACGCCAGCCACAAGGCATCTTTACAGCGTAACCCCCCGCGCTTGTTGGAAACCCGGCGGACCATACGACCCACCTGGTCCTCCACCTTACGCAGTTTTGTCAATGTTGTATCGACTCGGCAATGTTTATCAATAAACGAACCCACTACTATGATCTCATCGTGTTCTGGGATGGGTCCGCTTTGCAAGGAAAGAGAGAGAAAAAAACTTTATTAAAAATTGCCCGCAGCTTCCCTCGGGGGAACACTGAGGAGGATGCGGGCCATATAATTGGTTAACGGGGTGTTAAAGTGCGACTTACTTGGGTCGATGGCTAAATTGGTTAACGTGGTTGTAGGAGGGGGTGTTAAATGAGTGAACACGTACACACGTATGCGAAAGGGCGGCGCTGGTCGAAGGGACGTCGATCATTGTGTTTGTGGATTCGTTGGAATTCATTTCACCGCGACCTTGGACGTCGACGCGCCGTACAAACCAACCGACGAGCGGCAACTGAGCGAGCGAGCACCGACCTTGAGTATATATACAGCACGACGGCGCATGCACTGTCAGCTGTTGAATGTTCTCGAAGCGCGACGCCACATGCGCGTCCACTGGAGAATCAGGAGAATTGTAGATGTCGAACGCGGTGTGTAGAGGAGGAAGGGTGCACAGATGGTGGAGGAGTGAAGCGCGCGCGGTGTGTAGAGGAGGAAGGGATGCACAGATGGTGGAAGAGTGGGCGACGGCGCGACAGCGCATGCGCGCGCGTCAGCTGTCGAATGTTCGAGAAGCGGTGTGGACGGCGCGGACGACGCGGACGGCGCACTACAAGGCGCGAGTATAAGATGCTCCGCATCCAAAAGTCAGTCAATTGTTCAGGCATGGCCCATCGCCCATAGCTGTCGGCCGGAATCCCTTGGGACGCGGCAGCAGCAAGGGCTTGACTGATGATGTCGCACTGGACGTTGGGATCTGGGCTGCAGAGCAGGGCCTCCCAGGATTCTACAGTGTGAGAACCATCGTTTTGACTTGGACATGTCCACACCATGTGGACCAAATTCGCTACATCATCACAAAATTTACACTGGGACTGGAAAACTGCGGGGGGCCACTTGCTGTAAAGTGCGGGGTTTGGAAAAACCCCGGTCTGTAACTTTCGCCACAAAACCTCGTTTCTCTTACTTAGTGAGTCGTCCACTCTCGGGTATACTTGCCGATTCAGCCTGTAGTGTGCGACGATTTCATGGTATGTGCGCATATACTCGCTTCTTTGTTCGGTAACTTGGGAGATTCCAGGGGTCGACCAGTAAGTGAGACCTCGGGCGACCGAATGAGCCTCCTCGTTCCCTCTAATTCCTTGGTGAGCTGGAGCCCAGACAAGCAGAACCTGCTCTTTGGGTACTCCTACCATTTTTAATATACGGACGGCAGTCTCCGTCACCCTTCCCGATTCATAATTTCTCACAGCGTTTTTGGAGTCGCTGATGACCACCCTGATCCCCTTTGGCTGATGGCCAAAGCTATGGCCACTTCCTCGGCCTCTACAGTCTCGACACCAAGGACTGTGCAGCACGCAATCAGGCCACCATCTTCCCTGACCGCCACTTCCGTGTGTGCCGCTTTGCTTTCATTTTCCGCAGCGTCTGTATACTCGACGTCCTGTCGACCGGTGTACGTGGATTGTAATGCCTTGGCCCTGGCTTTACGCCTGCTTTCGTGAAAGTTAGGGTTCATATTTCTGGGTAGCGGAGGTATCTTTATTTTGTCCCTAATCTGTATCAGTATGCCTTTGAACGCGCCTGCTCACGCGTGGGCTTATAGCCCAATCTCTTTATTATTGCTCTCCCCGTTTTAGATCCGAGTAGCCTTTGATGTTGTGCAGTCACAGTAGCCTCAATTAGCCCATCGAGTGTGTTAGATACCCCCAACTTCATAAGTCTGTCAGTTGACGTGTTTGGGGGAAGTCCGAGCGCGACTTTCACACTTTTCCTGATAATGGTGTCGCGTTTGCCCCGCTCCGCTTGGTTTAATTTTAAATAAGGTGCCACGTACACTATCCTACTTATTATGAAGGTCTGCACTAATCTAAGAAGGTTCGCCTTTTTCATCCCAGCATGCCTGTTTGCTATTCGTCTGATGAGACGACATGTCTGATTAGAACTGGCTTCCAACCTAGCAGGAGTTTCAAAATTCTTACGGTTCGCCTGAATCCTTAGTCCAAGGACACGGATACTGTCGACCGCGGGGATCTCTGCGCCGTTAACATACAAGTGGATGTCCACTTCAGGCCTGTTGTGGAGCCACCGTTTTCCGGCGGGCACGAGGAAGAGTGCTTTCGACTTTTCGGCCAAGCATTTAAGTCCTTTGGGCTCCAGGTACTCCACGATTTTATCAATGGCAATTTGCAGAGAGCCTTCAATTTGGCCGTCACTGCCCTTGTTCATCCATAATGTTATGTCATCCGCATAAATGGTGTGATTTAAATTCTCAATATCCTTTAACTGTTCAGGCAGTTTGAACATCACAATGTTGAAAAGGGTGGGTGATAACACCGAGCCCTGAGGTGTCCCCCTGTTGCCTAATTTAATGTCCTCGATGGATTCTTCCCCGATTTTTAAAGTGGCTATCCTGTTCGAAAGGAAGTCCTTGACGTAGTCGTAAACTCGCTTTCCGACGTTCACGAAGCTCAGATTCTCCAAGATCGATACGTGCCTCACGTTGTCAAATGCTTTTGCCACATCTAACCCCACGATAACTTTTGTGTCTCGCGTTGGCTTGTCTGCAATTTGGTCCTTGAGCTGTAGCATCACGTCGCACGCTGATAGTCGGGGTCGAAAACCGATCATGGTGTCCGGATACATACCATTGTCTTCCATGTACCTATTAAGCCGCGTCTGAACGACATGCTCCACAAGCTTACCTACGCAAGACGTTAACGATATCAACCTAAGATTCTCGAAACGGAGTTTTTTACCCGGTTTAGGAATGTAAATTACATTTGCGAGTTTCCACTCCTGCGGTATCGTCCCTTTTTCTCAACACTCCTGCATGTACGTTGTTTTGTTAGCGATGGACTTATCGTCTAAATTACGGAGCATTTTGTTAGTCCCTCTGTCTGGCCCTGCCGCTGATCTAGTCCTTAGCCGATTAATCTCCACTCGCAGCTCAGCCAGGGAGATAGGGGCATCTAAGGCTGCGTTTTTCCGTCCTCCATAATCTGGGAGAGGTTCGGAGCCGGCGGGATCGATGTATCTGCTCCGAACTTCTTCTAAGAGTTCCTTCCTAGTGCCTTCAAATTGGTGCGCCATCCGTTCCAATTGCTGTTTAGACGCTGTCTTCGTGCTCTCCGGATCTAAAAGGTGACGAAGAAGTCGCCACGTCCCAGACGTACTTATATTCCTATGCATCTCCTGACAGACGTTCCCCCACCTTTGCTTCGTGAGCGTGATGGCGTGCTCTTCAATTGGCCTGTGTAAAGCCACTATTTGTTTCCTGATACTCCGATCCCATCTCCTCTATTGGAGTCGGTTTTCCAAAGCTTTCTTTTTCTTCCAAAGATTTACTAATCTCGTGTCTACCACTTCGTTGTCCTCCTCGGTTTCCACCACTTCAGTGGCTTCCTTAACAGTACGTAACACCCCATCGCACCACTCGGCAATGTCGGAAATGGGAGTCGGGTCGCCCCTGAGGTCCCTGAAAGAGTCCCAATATACGGCCTCTACCCTTCGTTTCCGAGGTGTTGCCGGGTCTCCCTCTACCACTATTTCTATGATCATGTGATCACTGCCTAGGTCCTCGTTTGTGTTGCACCACGTGGCACTGGTGCCACTCCCCGACAGAGTAAGGTCGGGTGTGGTGTCAACCGCGACACTATTTCCCTTCCTCGTTAGCTGCAACGGGTCGTTTATTAAATCCAGATTATGAGTTTGCATGTCATCTCACAATTTCCTGCCCTTAATTGAAGCCTGCTTATATCCCCATGCCGTGAGGTGAGCGTTAAGGTCACCGACGATCAGCAATGGGTTGTTCTTACTCTTACGTCGCGTAGAAGCGAAGAGATCCGCAAAGTCGCATCGCCTTTGTCTGGGAGGGCTGTATACATTTAATGCAAACAAGCTAGCGTTTTTCTTTTTTTGAGGTATTAGTTCTATGAGAACATGGTCGATGTGTGCATTACCAATGTCATGCTGCACCACCGTAACGTTTCGCCTGACCAGGGTGGCCACCTGCTTACTCGTGCCTTCGCTTACATAGGATTTATAACACGACAATGTCACCTTTCTCCCACATTCCTGTAAAGCTATAACATCCGGTCGATCCCCTTTCCTCAGGAATTCCTGCAGAACCGCACGCTTGCGCGTGAAGTCTCTGCAGTTCCATTGCCAAACGGTGTTCTTACTGAATCTGTGAGCCGTGATTGCCACTAAGGTGATTCATCGGCCTGCCTAATACTTCTTGGGCGAGCTGTTCATACACCCGATCCCTCTTCGCGAATTCTGTTTTAAGTTCCTCCGTAAGTTTATTATCCCGCTGATGCAATTGCTGTGTCAGATTTTGAAACATCTCGAACATTCGTGTCTCGAAGGCCTTACGCCATTCATCGTCCTGGGTAGATTTGGCTTCAATGTTTGCCTCCAGTTGCGCTATTTTCATGTCTATCACTGTCTCTACGTTCTCATCTATTACGGGCCTTTCCGCTTCTTTTGACCTCTTTTTCGCTGGAGGCGGAGTAGCACTCTGCTCCTCCGGCCTTTTTATATTTTGATTCTGTAGCATTCGTGGTAGGGAAACCGGTGTTGTGTTAGACGACTTAATAGCTATTTGAAGCTCCTCTATTTGCCGACTCATCATTTCTAGCTGCTCTTTAAGCATGCGATTCTCTTCCTTAATGGTTAACATTTCTTCGTCGCGTTTATCCTGAGAGGCCCTATCTCCCCAACCCACCTTGCGGTTCGGCGACATAGGTCTTCCACTGTTGAGGACAGCACTGCCGGAAGTCCCCTCGTTTACTGGACCAGTCATTAGTGGCAGCTCTCCTTCTTGTCTTTCCGGTAGTCTTGGGAGGGAACCTGCTCTTCCTCTTGACCCTCTCCGATACTTCGACCGGCTCCTGGACCGTTCTTTGATCTCTTCCATTCTGCACGTTTGTGGATCGGCGTCTTTCGCCTTCCGCTCTTTTCCTTCCATTCGCCGCAAGGCCTCCCACTGTCTCTTCTTTATTGTATAAGAGGTCCTGAAAGCTTCCTTGCATTTCCGATCTGCTGTCAGATGACCTTTGCCACACAGCTTACACTTGGGCTCACATACATGATCCTCGGGTGGTGCTGTCATTCCGCATCCCCGGCAGCGAACATGGTCGCTGATACACACGTCCGATCTGTGTCCTAGCTGGCCACATCGGTAGCACACCTCGTATCGTTTCTTATAAAGCACGCACTTCAGCAGTACGCCGTAAGAGTACATCCACCTGGGCACTAACTCATTTTTGAAGATGATGACCGCTGAACTTGAGCTTCCCAGCTTCCTAACACCAAGTATCGGTGGGTTCCTTGAGTTGCCGAAAGCCTCTGTCAGTTCCTCTACTGACAATCTCGGGTCGATGCCGCGCACCACACCTCGCCCGCTATCCTCGTGCGGTGCGAGGTATGCCGTGACGTCATAGTTCTTGCCTTCAATCTTCATAGACTTAATACTGGTCACCTTCCAGACAGTGTCTATGTCTGGAGTGCTGAAAATCAGGGTGCCTCGCTTGTCGTTAACAATGAACACTTCCTTTTCTTGTCCCTTAATCCACGTAAGTTGCGCTGCCATGCACACCGCCTCCCTGAGCCTGGTGTACGGAATTTTTGTGAGCGCCAGCCCGCACTTCGGACGAATGATTATCTTGTAGTCGTTCGGCGGCAACCGTGGTAGGTACGACGCAATCGAGTGCTCCGCGATCTTGTGCCCCAGCTTTTTGTATGCTGCGTTCGCAGCCGCCGTCTTCTTCCTGTCTTCGCCGGGCTCGGCTCCCCTTTCTGCCCGGGCGTTGCCATCTTGGCCTTCCTGTCTGTCACCTCTAGCGGAGTCACGCAGCTCTTTAACATGTTTTCCAACTTTCGTGATTCAGTCAGCGGTTCTAAATTCTTCAGGGGTAAGTTCAGTACCCTCCATGGTCACCTCCATTCCCGTGGGGCCTCCACAACGGGGCTCTGAAGCGAACGCCGGGGGCGTCGGCCACCGCAGAGCCGCCGCGTTTGTTCACTGCTAGCGTTAGGCTTTGCTAGGCGGAGACGCAATCGACACAAAATAGCCATAAAATGTCCCAAAACGTGCTCACAGTCCTGACGTCGTGGTCTAAATGATCCCTAGAATTTCAGGCAGGCGATTATAGGAGTTGTTTGCTGTAACTGCACAATTTCCACCAGACCAAAAAACTTTCCACGGAGCTGATGCGAGGCACATCCAAACTCCCTGGCCCCCTGGTCCACACGTCGCTTTGCAAGGACAGTTCAATTTTGGTAGTGCACTTTGGCGAGGAGTCAATGTGCACAAATTCCGATTAAGTCGGGGAGAAGTTAAGGCCGCAGTGGCGAGCGTGGGCGTCCACGATCTCCGCCACTTGCTGCAGGTTGGCTTCTATGTCTCCTACCGATCTGTGTTTAGCCATATGGTAATGTCGTTGGCATAAAGTGCATAAAGCGCGTGTTGTATGCATTCAACATTCTCCAGCGGAGCCGGTAGGTTCATCATAGCTAGATTAAACAGTAGGGGTGAGAGGACCGCGCCCTGTGGGGAACCTCTCGTTCCTAATTAAAGAGAACCGTGAAGGCACGAAGATGCCATGAGTTATTGCACCATTCAGTGGCGAGTGCGAGTGGACGTCCCATGAAAGCTGGCAATCGCTCCATCATGGCGGAACCAGGGCGGTTACAGGTTTCAATGCATGGGGCTCTGGGGAGCTTTTCGTATAGAGTCTGTATATTAACTATATGCCTTGTGACTACTTTGGCTTCGTTCTCGTCTCTTCATTGGCACGGCAGCACGTGACAGGTTCCTCTAATGAATGTTACGCACGGTAACAATATCCTCCCAAGTTCCCACAACTGCCTGCTGTCAGCCCCGTTGAAGAACCCCGGATAGCTCCACGTCTGTTATTTATGAGCGTTAGACACTTGACTCACGGCAGCGGCCAGTATGGAATTAAAAGGGTAGGTGGTTAACGTGCCGAGCAACGTGGCCAGCTGCGAAACACTGCAGTGCCAGCTGTAGAACGTGCCCGACAACACTCCTTTTCGGTGTACACATCATACGCTGGTTCGTTAACAAGCCTTCCTACAGAAATGGTCTTGAGAACAAACGCCCCGTGCACCTACGAACGAGTTCCTCGAAAAAATCAAATTCACCTTGTGGATATGGCGGCGATATTTTTTTCTAGATTCTATTACTTTCTACGTCTTCAGGATGGCATCCAACTCGTTATTCGTGCCGCCACGGCCACCCAAAAGCAGTTTATTACACGAGAGCCCGCACTGAATAATTATTCGTTCAGATCGCAAAGAACTTCGAATCTTCCTGCCAACATGGCACACGGTGCAGCACTCCAGCCATGTATATTTCATGGCATCAATCGAAACCACCATGGACTGGTTATTGCCACCCCGGATGTAATACTCCTCGTTGGCCATCTTGATGTACTAAATAAATAAGGAGAAAATGCCCTCCTCGCCGAGCCACCGAATCCCCTGCCCTCATGCGCAGCGCTGGCGCTGCGTCGCTACAGCTTATCTTGGAACAACCTGAGTTAACTCGGTTCAGACGACGCGTATATCAACTACACTATAATGAAAGAAGCCGGTAGAGCGCAGTAAAAAGTAGTGCTCGTGTCGCGCATCGAGTGGGCGAATCTCTCTATCAAGGTTCTACTCCCGTCACGGAAACCGCACACAGTTTACCTGAAACAATGTAGTCATCGACGCTTTCGTAAACGGGACAGTAGCAACTGTGCGAATGGGAATCGTTAGGTGTCCGTGCTACGCACCTAGAGTTGCGTAGTACTGCAGCTGCAGCACGTTTTCTCTTACTCTTTCGCTGAGGGCGACGCCCTTTGTGTATACGTAAGTGACCTCATAAAAGTGAAAGTAGAAGCGAAAGTGAGAGAATGAGAGGGACGCTTAGACTAACAGAGAGGTGAGCCAGTTGGTAAGTATTACCGTTAACAACCAAATACAGTGACAACGCGTGCAGCACTTAGGACCAAGACAGCCTCGAAACGCCGGATCCTTTTCGAAATCTGTGGCTGGAGTCATATTTCAGCTTGCAAAACATACCTGTCGCGTCTGTCATAGGACTGCTTCTCACAGTCATGTTTGGGACGTATACAGCTGCATACCACAGTCCGTGACATGCGGGAATGCACCGCAGATGATTCAGTTACGGTGGCCACCTGTCCGAATTTAAACCAGCTCGACCACTTTTTTTTTTCTTTAGCAGGCCTGTTGCGGATATGCATCTAAAAATAGGACGTTTTTGTTGTTGTTATTGTCGTCGTCGTGGTCGTCATAACATCGTGATTCCTTATATTAGTTACTATGTCTAAAGTTTTTTTGGTAAACGTGTCTGCCCAGCACACGGCATTAACCCTCATAACACGACCACGTTGATACACCTCGTAAATCTTGGCTCAAAGGGCGGCATGAGGAATTTTGATTCACTTTATGTGGGGTGTAACGTTCGAAAATTATGGTCCTAATATGAGCGACACCATAGTGGAGAGCTCCAGAAATTTCGACCAACTGGGGTTTTTTAACGTGCACCCAACTATGAGCACATGGGCCTACAGCATTTTCGCCTTCATTGAAAATGCAACAGCCGCAGCCGGGATTCGATCCCGCGACCTGTGGGTCAGCAGCCGAGTGCCTTAGCCACTAGACCACCACGGTGGGGCGGCATAAGGAGCAGCTCGCTGACTTGCACTGTTATTTTTTTTTAATTGATACTGCGGATTCGATGTGCCTAAACGGAACTTCTGGTTCGATAACGGCCGACGGGGCAGCATTTCGATGGACTCGAAGTGCTGGAAGCCCCTGACCTATGCAATGGTGGGGCACGTTAAACAACGTCATATGGTATAAAAGGCTTCCACTGCCGCGTACCTCATAACAAGACAGTAACTTTTGCGCATGAACACCGCAAATGATATGGCGATTATTGTTATTGGTAATTCCTATAAAAAAACTAAAGCAACGGCGCTGAAATTTATATCATGACAGCAGTTAGCAAACATACTTAGATATACAATTACCATATATAAATATATACACATACGAAAAACTTGGCGTCACAAGGTTAATATGTGTCGGGTGTCGCAGATCAAGTAGGCTAACGGACCGCAGAGATTGATGTATTATGATTTCTACATCATAACATTTTCGAGCCTCCCATCATTACCTTGTAAATCAAAACTGAATAGGCAACTACATAATTTTAAACACCTGTATTACTAAGCAAGTCACGATGCAAAGGTTTATCCCAAGCAGTGAAAACAATAACTTGAAATTAGTTGTTCTGAAAACTTTCAGGCCCTGCAACCCATAAACGTGACCACTCACCCACTTCACGTTTCATACTGATATTTGCGCTATGCGGCATATATTTAAATTAGTATTAATTCTCTCAAATCCCACCAATGGGTAATAAGGACGGTGGCAAAAGAAAGACCCCGTCAAAAAGTTTTCCATGGTTCCAACCAAAAGAACGTTTCGTTGGCCTGACTGCTCCCAGCTATTTGAATTATAACTGTCGCCAAGCGCCAACCAACACTGTGTTATTTTAAATTAAAGAGCCTTTCAAAAGCTCGATAACATCCCCTCACGAGATTGCTTTCGGCCAATGAGCGGACATAGCGTACTACGTAAACACAAGTGTCATTGCAAGCCAATGAGACTCTGCCAACTTTTGAATTTGAATCATTCTTGCGTGAAAATTCATCCCGGATGTAAACGAACGTAAGCTACAGATTTCTGGCAGCCGCAGAGGGTGGAATAAATGCTGTGGTTGCACGTTTCTCGCTATCTTTTTTCTTGTGCTGTTTCTCTTTCGCGTTCTGAATGGCATGGCGGCATGGATCCCATGGTGACCACACTGCGAGTTCATTTCGTTGGCTCCATGGTAAAAAGAAATCTGTCTAATTGGAATTGCAGATGTTCGCAGTTTGCTTCCTAATGATCTCCCGGTAAATGGTGACCGCAGCACCACGGTTTTTCTTCATTTTTTCGCTGACACACACACACACAGACAGACAGACAGACAGACAGACAGACAGACAGACAGACAGACAGACAGACAGACAGACAGACAGACAGACAGATAGATAGATAGATAGATAGATAGATAGATAGATAGATAGATAGATAGATAGATAGATAGATAGATAGATAGATAGATAGATAGATAGATAGATAGATAGATAGATAGATAGATAGATAGATAGATAGATAGATAGATAGATAGATAGATAGATAGATAGATAGATAGATAGATAGATAGATAGATAGATAGATAGATAGATAGATAGATAGATAGATAGATAGATAGATAGATAGATAGATAGATAGATAGATAGATAGATAGATAGATAGATAGATAGATAGATAGATAGATAGATAGATAGATACGCTCGAAGTCACCGAAGTTCGCTAAGAACAAAAAAATGTCGCCCGCATTTTCCCACGTGTAGAATTCGAGTAAAAGCGTTGCAGAGTGGCGGGGGTATCGTGTTAATGATGCGTAATTGATATGGTCGGGGCATGCCTAATTGTTATTTCGTCTTTATTATTCCTATTTATTGAATGAAGGAGAAGCGTTGCCTTCGGCTACCAGCGAAAGCCAAGACGTCCTTGACTGAACTCCGATAGAGCGATCCAGTGTGTATACAAATACGGGATGGTTAGTGAACGGTTGTGCAGCGGGAGCATGCAGTCGTTTTTGTTTCTAGGGGCAATGACTTTTAAGTCGTGGGTCGTATGTCCCGTGTCGTCGTAGTCCGCGTAGTAACCAGTTGCATTGTATTGCATGTCAATAAAAACGCTGTCACAGCACATCCGAGGCGTGGATGATGATGAGTGGGGCCGAGCGTTCGTCAGTCCATGTGTCCGTCCGTGCGTCCTTGTGTCCGTCAGGTTCGCCCCACTCCTCATCATTCACCTCGTGGATATGCTGTGATTGTTTTTTTTTGTTTTTTTTTTGTTTTTTTTTCCTAGCAGACGCTGCCTTCGTCAGCCTTGCGAGGCGCGTGTCAGTTTTGCGGGCGTCTTCCTAGGCTATGGAGGAAGAAAAAGAAAGGAGGGAGCGTGACGTCACGCCGGCAGCCTTGGCATTCCGTGCCTTTTTGAAGCCAGCATTGTCGGCTCAAAACGTGACCGCAAAATCACGCCAGCAATGGGAACTCGCGACACTTCGGAGTTTGGTGCCCGGTACCTTTAAATTTTGGTGTACTAGAATATATATTCCATATACGTTTATAAGAAAATTCCTTTCGATCTTTGTCACATGCTTATCTTTACCAAAAAATAAACAATGTCTACAATGGTAGCCATGAGCACAACGGTTTGTCCTTGGTAAGTTTTCCGGGAAAGAAAACAGCGTTATTATGGCATCGTTTCGAAGATGACTTTTTCGAACCAAGCGGTCAATACATGAAAATAGTCACGGCAAGACCTGTTTTCACTGAATGGCATCCATTTCTCCCTCTTTGAGTAACTGACCCACTTCCGTTATATTTGGGGCCTCAAGCGTGGAAACTGCAAATTAGAAAAAAAAACGCCAAGTCTGTGCGGAAGGCGCAGCACAGACACAGTGAAAGCTAGAAGAGCCCACTTTTATGGCATTTTTAAAACACTCATTGGGTATTTACTGCAAGCACACTTGCTTGATACCCACTAGGGCAATAACAAAAAACTTTTGGGTAGTAGGCCCGCATTTGCTATGCTATTTTCAGTTATTCTTCTGGGAAACGTGGTATCTGCTGAGCACTTGCAAGGAATTTCGTGTTAAATGTTAATGCACTTACTGACGAAGATGAGGAATTGTGGCTGAAGTGTCAATGCACCACTGTTAATAGAGAAACAAGAACAATCCTTTGTAATGTGTTGGAGCCTTGAACGGCCCACTCTTTACGCTATTCGCATTGTGTGCAACAAATGGTTCTTCTTACGCTGTTTTAAAACGCTTCATAACTCGTGTTATCGTGACTGCTTTCCCGACGTCAAGCCTGCCTAAGGCAAGTTTTCAAACCAGTCACAAGCACCGGCGTAGCTCAGTGGTAAAATACTGGGCTGGCAACCCGCGGACCCGCTGGTGCTTTTGACTTGTTGACAAGCTCCGTGGTAGAATACTGGGCAGTTTCCCAGCAGACCTGGGTTTCGGGCCCACTTTCTCATTAGTGCTTGATTTTTTTTTTTAATATTGCGCGATTTGGTTACGGACACTGGTGGTGGCGACGGCCGCGGCGGTGGACAACTGCGCGTGACCCGAGTTGTGATCCCATAACAGCTTTTGCAGTAAAAAAAAAGCACCTTCAGCATGCCTTGTTGAAAACAGCCGATCAACTGCCACAATTTCCTCGCAAAATGCGTAAATAATAACATAATTTTGAGGCACTTACCGTCGTGAAATGTCTTCACGACGACATTTCCTATCACAGCATATCCGCGGAGTGCATGATAATCGGGGGGGAGGAGGGGAGCATTTGCCAGTCCATCGGTGATTTCGTCCGCCCATTCGTTCTTGCTTCCGTCCGTCCATGCGTCCGTCCATGCGTTATTCCGTGTGTCCGTCCATCCATGTGACCATCCGTGCATCCGCTCGTCCATGCGTCTATCTATCCGTATGACCGTCGGTGCATTTGTCCGTCTATGCGTCCCAGCATGCGTCCATCCCTCCATGCGGCTGTCCCTCTGTCTGTCTGTCTGTTCGTCTATCCGTTCATCCGCCCCTCTGTCTGTTGTGCGTTCGTCTATATGTGTGTCCATCCGCCCGTCCGTATATCTAGTGAACACTCCAAGTAAAGCCATGTCACATCTTTTCATCATGTAATAATCTTATTCAAGTGCTGCCATCCAATGGACATTCTATGGTCCACTCTTTCGGGTATGTGCCACTGGTGGCTACATACATGATCGGAGGATGGAAAGACCAAAACCAAGGAGCTTCGCCCTTAAAACAGAAGCCATCGCGGCGGCAACGGGTGACTTGCTATGGCGGTGGTTTTCGCGACACCAGCGGCGGCTTCAATCACGCTCGCTCGCTCGGTGCGCTATCCAGGTGTGTTGATAACACACGTATTTAAAAAAGTGGGTAACTATATCGAGTACTAGGTACTCAACTATGGGAGACCACAGAGCCGTCCCGTCAGCCTCAGCACCAAAGAGAAGTTTATTGACTTCCAACCAAGGATAAAGTACATGACAAAAACATCGAGCTTGACGACTGCAAAGGGTGCATGTACAATCAGGAAAGCACCAATACCGAGGTACAATGTATGTGGGGGAATGTACCCCTCTATTTATGTACAGCGCGTGGTGCTCCAGCAGGCTTAATCATGCGCGGCGGTAGGTCTTCTCAACACGCGGTGGGAACAAGTAGCGACTTAGCGCTGTACAACTCTAGGTATTATTTCTTTTTTTTTGTCGCCTGAAACAATGCTGCTTTCGTACACAGTAAGTGCATGCCCGGAGGTATAAAAGAGGCCTTGAGGCTGGGGGGCGCCGGGGGGGTTACAAGGGAGTGGGGGGGGGGCTCTTGTCTCCCCCCAAATAAGGCATCAGCAACAATCTGCGCGTAAAAAACTGACTGAAGGCGCCAATCAATGAAGAAGGCGCTATACAAAATTTAACTCAAGCGTCGACCAGCACACTTTGCCCGAATCGATTACAGATAACAACGACAATGGGGTGATGAAATGAAAAAGGTGATACAGATATATACATATATATATATATATATATATATATATATATATATATATATATATATATATATATATATATATATATATATATATATGTGTGTGTGTGTGTGTGTGTGTGTGACACACTCACAAGGTGATTCTAGGAGAAGCCGACGAAGAGGAAGCGCGCGTGCAATAGAATAAACGCATGGTGTCTGGGCCACGACGCGTCTCCATTTTGTAGCGTCACACAGGTCGACAGGATCGACCTCATCAATGTACCATGGCTAAGCCAAAGCCTCCACTCAACACACAGAAGTTCAAGGGAACACCAGAAGACGTCCCCATCGACAAGTGGCTTCTTCTTTTCGACATGAAGGCAGCCGAGGCATCATGGACTCACCGTGATCGGGTCACTCACTTCAACGAATACATTGAAGGGGAAGCGTTCAAGTGGTACCTGACAGAGATTTTCGGCAACGGCGAGAAAACTTGGGGCGATATCAAGCGTGACATGCAAGCCCGCTTTGCTTCGACTGACGGAGATTCCTTCCGTCTCTTCATTCACTACCGACTGAAAGGAGGGCAGACCATCAAGGACTACTACAACGAGAAAAAGCGACTTGGTTCCTTGGCTGACCTGAAAGAGTGCCACATCATTTCTGGACTGACTGATGGTGCTCCTCCTGATGTGGAACTGGCGCTCGCCGGACTGTCTTTCAACTCGTCATTAGAGTGGCTCACCGCTGCTTAACGGGTCGAGACATCTTTAAAACGGGTGAGAGGAGTTTCCTTTACTCGTAACACTAGTATCGCATCAAGAGCTCCACGTCTCTTCAGCAGATCGCAGCAACCGACAATAACTCTTCAACCGCGTGCCCCGCAAAACGAATGTAGATACTGCTCAGCTGCTGGTTTCTCACGACAGTTTCACTGGCACAACGAATGTCCGCGCCGCGGCAATGTGTCCGCTATTGATACTGAAAGGGGAAACGAGGAGGGCGACCCAGAGTTTCATTAATACACTTCAGTGCTCTCATCAACGGAAAGCCAGTAAATGCAATTCTCGATACAGGAGCAACAATTACTTGTATCAGCGAGGATGTGTACAAACAGCTAAAGCTTCAGTTGATGAGAGACTCCAGCATCATGGTCCAGCAAGTTGCATCAAGCATTCGAACTTTGGGTCGCGTAAACATTCAGTTACAAATTGGGAACGTCATCAAGAAAGTTTATGCACATGTGCTGCGAGGCATAAGAACGCAATTATTTCTTGGCCTAGACAGCGCTTCATACTTCAATCTTTCTGTAAATCTGGAAAGCAAGTCAGTAACACAAGCACGTGAGAATATGAACCCTCCGCATCACAATGAAAAGAAAACCATTCAAGCCCCGCTGATGCGAACCCTGACTTCAGAAAACTTATCAGAGCATGAGTCTGTGGCACTCGACTCTCTTTTAATCAAGTATGACGAGATATTTTCGAAATGTCAGACAGATATTGGGTGCATCACTACTGAGAAACATAGGATCGCACTTACTAATGCTGTCCCAATTCGTCGAGCACCATACCGATGTTCACAGGCAGACAAAGTAGAGATCAACAAACAAGTTAACGCTCTCCTCAAGCAAGGTGTTGTGAGGCCTTCATTATCGCCCTACGCCGCACCTGTCATTTTAGCAGAAAAGAAAGGTGAAGGACGCACTCGTCTATGTATTGACTACCGGAAACTCAATGCCATAACGGTACCCGACTTTCAACCAATTCCACGTATAGATGATATTCTTGACCACTTAGGAAAGGCGGAGTTTTTCACTACGTTGGACGTGACGTCGGGATACTGGCATGTGCAAATGCATCCTGACGATGTTCAGAAAACTGCATTTGTCACGCCTGATGGTCATTTTGAGTGGTTGGTAATGCCGTTTGGGTTGAAGAACGCTCCAGCTACATTCGAAAGAGCCATGAAATCAATAATAGCGAAACATCAGCTCACCAATGTTATTAATTACTTTGACGATGTGGTCGTATACTCAGAGACATTTAATGATCATATACGACACCTTGAGGCGCTATTGAAAGCTCTCAAAACCGAGAACGTAAAACTGAAACGAAAAAAGTGCCAATTTGCACGTTGCAGCATTGAATACCTGGGCCACAAAATTTCACAAGGAACAGTGACACCTAAGCAAAGTAATGTGGCTGCCATACTCAAATTTCCTACACCAAAACGAGAAAAAGATCTCCAGCGTTTTCTGGGCACTGTAAACACCTACCGTCAATACATCCCCCACTTCAGCGATATCGCTCTTCCACTCACAAAACTACTCCACAAAGGCAGCAAGTGGGTGTGGACAGAAGCATGCGAGCAAGCCTTTCGTGAACTGAAGGAGCGGATAACTGAAGAACCGGTGCTTCGCATATACGACCCTTCGAGACCATGTACTGTGTACTGTGACGCATCTGGCGAAGGCATCGGTGCAGTGCTGAAACAACCTAATGACAAAGGCAAAGAACATCCTGTTGCTTACTATTCCCGCAAACTACTTAAGCACGAGGTGAACTATACTATTACAGAAAGGGAATGTCTTGCCACTGTAGATGCCATTGATAAATGGCATTGCTACCTTCATGGAAAGTCATTCACTGTTGTAACAGATCACTCTGCACTCCAGTGGCTGAAGAATGTTAAAAATCCTCAAGGTCGTCTCTTCCGGTGGTCTTTGAAACTGTCAATGTATGATGTGAACATCAAACATCAAAAGGGCGCAAGTAATGTCGAAGCAGATGCACTCTCCAGAGCCCCAATAGTTAATCTTCTATCACACGACGACCTTCAGCGATGCAACAATGAGCGTCCAAAAGTAACGCACTCATTGGAAAATAACATCATCATCGTTAAAAGAAAAGGACTACGGAAAATATACGTGCCCCACGAACTACGCCCAACCATTCTGAAGAATGCACATCAACATTTTGGGCATGTCGGAGTGAAGAAGACGCTATCACTCCTGTCTCCGCAATGTTATTGGCCGCATATGGTAACCGATGTTTCCACTTACATTCGGCATTGTGATACATGCCAGAGATGCAAGAAGACGAAAGCAAAAAAGTTTGGGACGCTTGAATCACTGCCTCCAGCTGAAGAGCCCTTCGACCTCTTTGCAATAGACACCATAGGAGGATTTTCTGGATATGGCTCGTCAAAAAGGTTTATACACTTGGTTATTGATCATGCGACTCGCTACGTATGGGCGTTTGCTCATAAAAGTGAAAACAGCGACGCCTACATTTCATGCTTAAAAACAATTTTCGCTTCTGGAAAACCACGGAAGCTCCTTTCAGACCGTGGAACAGGATTTACCGCAGGAAAATTCAAGCAGTTTTTAAAACATAATCGTATACACCAACTATTCACCTCATCTCATCATCCACAATGCAACGGCATGAACGATCGGACAAACCGGACTATCGTAACGAGGCTTAAATGTAAGATCAATGACGAACCACAGAAGTCTTGGACTAAACTGCTTCCGGAGGTAATTGACGAATACAACAGAACACCCCACGAAGTGACCGGCTACGCACCTTCCTTCCTGATGTATGGAATTCCATCTTATCCTACTGTACTGGAACAACGAGAAGAAACCGTTGAAGAAGCGCGAAAAACTGCAGTTACCAATTCTATCGCCTACCATAATAAGAACAAAGTCATTTATGATAGAAAATTTCTTCCGATTGAGTTCCAAGTCGGTGACTCTGTCCTTTACGAGACACCGTGGCATCCCAACAACGGCAAACTGAGTTCTGTCATGGAAGGACCATACAAGATTCTACGCAAGGTCTCAACAGTGAACTATGAGATCAACCGCTCCGTGCTACCCTTACGTAGAAACTCTGACATTGTGCATGTTAGCAAACTGCGGCGTTATTTTGAACCTTCTGAACTGAGACTTTCTCGAGGGGAGGGGGTAAGTGTGACGCATTAAGAAGGTGATTCTAGGAGAAGCCGACGAAGAGGAAGCGCGCGTGCAATAGAATAAACGCATGGTATCTGGGCCACGACGCGTCTCCATTTTGTAGCGTCACATATATATATATATATATATATATATATATATATATATATATATATATATATATATATATATATATATATATATATATATATATATATATATATATATATATATATATATATATATATATATATATATATATATATATATATATAAGTCCCCTTCTGCATGTGCTAGACAGCGGGAGGGGGGTCACCAGGTAGTGATTGGGGCGGCTAGCTTCCATTCCTCAGAAAAAAAGAATTTGGTATGCCAGCGACGAAGGAAGTTTTCCTCGCCGCTGGCCTCGAGTTCGCCGGATAGGTGGGCCCATAGCAACCGCCGGATACGCGAGACTACCGGAAACGCGCTCCGCACAGGCTTTCTACGCGCCTCCGCTAGCGATCTTCTTTGCCAAATAGCTAGCATCGTGAAGATCAGCACAAGTTGGCAGAAGGCACCTTTGTTGCGCTTGTGGTGGGGAGGTGGGCGGATACCAAAGGAGTGGGCTACCATTCGCCACACGGGTTTCACCGCCACGCATTGGAACAACGCGTGATCCTGCGATTCAACTGCGTGACAGTTCGGGCAACGTGCATCCGGGACTATTCCAAATTTATGCAGGCGTTGTCTGGTGGGGAGGACGGCCCAGGCCTTTTTCAGGAGGAAATCCTGTGCATCACGGGGGGTGCCGCAACGGAGCGAGAGTAATTCGCGCCTCGCGCGCTCAGCTCGTTTTTGTTCAGTGTCGCTCAGCTGCTTCCGCGTGATGGCTTCAACGATGCGCGCTGGCGGGTCCTCATCCACATCGCCTTCGGGCACTTCTTGCCTCAGCATGCGCCAGGTAGCCGACGCCGTTTTATAGAAGGGCGCGGGTGCCTCAGCAAAGGGCCCAATGTGGTGGCCTGCATCCAGCCAGTCGTGCTTCACTCCACTCCAGTAGAGGAGTAGGTTGCGCCCTAGGTAATCGCTCGCGCGCGCGAGCATGCGGGCGGTTTTCAGGGCCAGGACTCTGCTACTCTGCTCGTGGTCAACACATGTGGTAGGCCGAGACCCCCTTCTGACACTGCCAGTTGTAGAAAGTTTTGCTTCAATGGTGGCGGTTTCCCATTCCAGAGGTATGCGTTAATGAGTATGGTCAACTGGCTTGCTGTTCTTGTGGGCATCAACGCTACTCGGCTCGCATGCGAGGCTAGGGCGCAAATGCTTGTTTTGACGGCTACTGCTTTCTCGCATAGCGTCAGGCCTTGTAGGCTAGCGCTCTCTGACACTTGTGCAGCCCTGTCCTCGACTCGGGACCATGTAGAGGCCGTAACTCCCTCGCGGGAAAAGTATATACCGAGGACCTTAACAGCGGTGACTACCTCGAAGTTGGCGATCACGTGCGCCGGGAAATGGCCGAATAGGAGGGCTTTACACTTCCTCTCATTTAGCTGTGCACCTGATGCTAGGGCAGCAACGTCACTACATGTCTAGGGCGTACTACCTGACAGAGCGATTGTTCAATGGCAAACCTGGCCAATCCCACCATAACCGACCAGCACAGACGCTCTGAAAAAGCACGAAGCAAACTTCAGTTTTTTTCAAAGTTTTTCAGTCAATTGAACTGGTTAATAAGCGATATTATGAACAAGCATCAACAGCTGATGTCTTTTAAACTTCCACTTTAAATACCACTCAACATTTATCACGTCTCACGTTAAACGTATACCGTGTTCTCAAGATTTGAAGTTTCCATCACGCAGTCAACAGCTCAAGCATGTTGGTCAGCAAGAAGGAGAAATAAAAAATGGCAGCATATTCACGGGGTGAACGATGGAGGATGGAGCGAAGCATCCGTCCGTTCATTCGTTCTTGCTTCCGTCCGTCCATGCGTCCGTCTGTGTGACCGTCCATCTGCCCGTCCGTGCGTACGTCTGTTCATGCGTCCGTCCATTCGTCCATCTGTCCGTACAGCCATCTGTGCGTCCGTCCATGCATCTGTCTGTGTGTCCGTTCGTCCACCTATTCAACACTGCAAGTACTACCATGGCGCATCTTTTCATTACATATTCCGCATATAGAAGCAGTGCCATCCAGTGGACATTCCAAGGACTGAACGAGAGGAGGCACACGCACACTTTCTTACGGCTTACGATTCGGGTCTACTTCCCACCTTTAACCACCTCGAGTTCATGGTATATACTAGTTCACTGTATTCGTGGCACTGCGGCCCAACGCTCACTAACCCTTTCTAAAACCAAGGAGGTTACACCCAGCGAGTATAACGTAGCAACTATTTCTTGTCAGATAGTGCTCATTGTACATACCGATGGGGCTGCTAGTGGGGAATGAGAGACAGAAGAATTGGGCTTTTAGCTAACGCGCACGCTGCGAATTTTTTATTGTTCCACAACGCACAGGAGAAATCTCCCACCGGCACCTCCTTGCAGGTCAAAGCGTAAGACCTTTTACGTACTGCGACAAGGAAAGAAAAGGTGCCTCTTTAAGGAGCTGTGCCCCTGAAAAGAGTCAAAACTATGCCTCCAGAGGGCGTCCGCTAGGGGGCCAGGCAAGGCTGGTGTGCCTCGCACGGGCTCCGTATTCTACGAAGTTTTTGTTGAACCAAGACTGCTTTTTTGGTGCCAACAGTGGTCTCTATTGAACTTCAGCAAGTTGCCGACGCTGCTGATGAGTGCCTCAAACCTCTCTGTTCTTGAGGAGCTTTGCAAACATCAACTCTTGCTGAGCGGGGGAACGCCGCCTCGTTAGCCCTAACGCCACCGGCGTCGGGCTCGCGCTTCGACGCGCGTGCACAAGTTCATTCGGTGACGCAATGGCATACATGATAAGTGGCACGGAATTTACCTGCCACAGAATTCAACCCAGAAGAATGGAGTGTAGTCCTGAATGCCCGACAACGCTCACCTCGACAGCAGTCAAAAGAAACTGAAGAAACGCAGTCAAGTTTATAACGCGGCGTCAGCTGCCGAAACGCCAGCACGCAAAACGGAATCACCGCCCAGCGTTTCCTCAAAGCTTGACGACACAGCTGTGGCGCGTCCTCGCTTAAAACGACTACCACAGTTGCCAGTCGATGACTTCAAGATTGTCTTTCGTCCGAGTGCGGGCGTAGATCTGGGCCAATACAACGATGGAGAGTTACGAGCGGCTGTAGTCACCAACAGTGGACTGCGCTCTGTGGTTGCCGACGAAGATCTTGTGTGCACCAATCTGGCCAAGAATATTTTCACCGTGTCCACTTTTTGCTCCGACCGAGTTGCCTACTATGCAATATACGAGAACTCACGCTAGTGGTAAACAACTGGGATTTATTGCGTATATAGCTCACTCGGGCGGGGCACGGGCAGGGATCATCTACCGCGCTTGGAATGGTGAATCACCTCAGGACTTGTTTCAAGAATTACGTCGGGCGAATCCCCTTCTACCAATAGTCTAAGCAAGGGACATGTGGCATACCTCACGCACAGTGCTCATTCACTTCATGGCTGAGGAGCTTCCTCCGTCAGTCAAAATGTTTGGCATCCTCTACGCCGTTTTCAACTTGCGACCGAAGGTGGAAGCGTGCCTAAACCGCAGACAAGTCGGCCACCAACGAGATGTATGTCCTTTGCCAAATCACCTCACTTGCTCAAGCTGCGGACAGAAACGCCCGGAGGACTATCCCTGCACTCGGCAGTGCGTCATTTGTGGATACACTCACAAGACGGGTGGCAGGGAATGCAAACAACGCTTTCAGCGTGGCTTCAGCCGTCTCTCTCGGCCTCGACAAAGGCCGCAACAAGAGCACCAGCAGGAGCATTTCGAGATCCAGCTCGAGAAGGAGTTTTTTTCAAGCATCGACGATAGAAATCGTAGCAGCAGAAGCAAGAGTCCTGGACAAAACCGTAGCAGCAGAAGCAGGAGTCCTGGACGGAACCGTGGCAGCAAAAGCAAAAGCCCTGGACGAAGTGCATCACAAAGCCGCGACTTCAGCACCAAACCCGAAAAGGTGAGCTGGGCAAAGCAAGCCTCCTGCTCCTGTTGTATGCTCTCTGACGCTAAAGAAAATTCTAAAACTCAGGAGACTATCGAACGTCTAATGCGAGAGAATCCAGAGTTAAAGCAACAGTTGGCTCTGGTGCTGGAACGTTTAGGTACACTTACAGCTGCCCCGCTCGCGTCTTCTCCACCCGTATCCATGTCCCCTTCTATCATAGAGCCTGATATGGCAGCCGAGTTGGGGACCGATGTTATAGACTCCTCTCCACAGCCAGGAAAAAAGAAAAGGACAGAGCAGCCCGAGTTATCGGAGCATGATTTTAAAAGCACCAGTCAAAAAATTCTGAAAGAACACCGGGAACTCAAACAAAAGATTGATTTAAGCTTTACGCAAATTGCTGATTGCTTCAATAAGATAGAGAGCATTCTAGACGTGTTAGTTGCTCGGCTTGAACCTCTCGCACAATCTCAACCCTCTCCATCACCTTCGCAGCCATAACACCCTCCTGCACCGTTGCCTCATCTTCACCTTCTGCACTCTGCATATGACAATGGAATTGCCGTGGATTAAGAAACAAGAGAAAAAACCTCTCACTTTATATACAGCGTTCTACATGGGCCCCTGATGTCATCTCCGTACAGGAGCCTTTAAAAGCTTGCAAACTCCTCGGCTATCAGGCTGTACATTCGCATCTTAGCTCCCCATGGACTGCCACATATATACAGAGGAATATCTCGTTTGTAGCGCATGATCTTTCCAATCTTTACAGTGACTGCCTTCTTCTTGAACTTCTCCTACGTCGTACAGGACAAGGCATATATTTTATTTTGAATATTTATTCTCATTCTAGAGATTGCCTCACTGCTGTTTTTGAAGCAATTGATAGGGCCATCCAAATAGCAAGCTCTGCTCCCATAGTTGTAACGAGTGACTTCATGCCTCGCACATAGATTGGGTTTATAGGAGAAACACTCGGAAGGGCACCAGCCTTCTTCAATACATTCAGCGAAACAGGTGCACTCTAGTCACTGACTGCATGCTACCAACACGAATTGGCAACAGTGTGAGCAGAGATACCACCCCTGACCTTACTTTCACTAAAAATGTGCGACAAGCTAACTGGACACACAGTGGGGTCAACCTCAGCAGCGATCATTATATCCTAACAATTACACTGTCCCATGCAAATTTTCGTCCACAGTTTCAATTAAAACCTATTGTTGACTGGGAAAAAATTTCGCGAAATCCGAGACCGAAACCCGAAAAAAGAAATTAAAGACTACAAAGACTGTGCGTCTCAGCTTAAACAGGATGTAGCTCTTAGCGAAAAAGTAGCCCCAGCAGCACATATCAGTGATCCAGTAGACAGCAGGCTACTCCACCTATGGGAGGCCTATCAGAGCTTGGAGAAACGATGGCTCAAGCAAAAATATAATCGCAAACTGAAACGCAAAACGTCACAAACACTCCAGCTTGTAACTGAACACGCGGCCAAACTTTCATCGCAGCTATGGAACCAGATATGTAACTGACTTGACGGTACTTTACATATGAAGAACTCTTGGTCCCTGCTTCGCCATATGTTAGACCCATGCTCCTCGCAATGTTAAAGTAATAAGCGAATTACGAAACTCTTGTTTGAAGTAGAAAAACAAGGGCAAGACGTTGAAACTGCTCTTAAAACTACGTATTTCCCTGGACCAAGGCGAGAATCGTTACCTTCCTACAATGGAGCTCCCAATGCAGACTTGGATGCACCAATTGCAGAGGCGGAAGGTTGAACTGTCCTAAGCAAACTTCGCACCACATCTGCTCTAGAACTAGATGGAATTAGAAACAAGACACTCCGAAATTTAGACTTCAAGTCAGTGGCAGCTCTTACTGATTACATGAATCAACAATGGGAGCAGGACACGCTGCCACAGGAATGGAACTCAGCTAAGGTGAATTTCATACCCAAACATAATAAGCCGTTAAACCTTAATAATTTTAGACTGATCTCTCTTACCTCATGTACAGGAAAACTGATGAAGCATGTAATTCTGAATCGTCTTATTCGCTACACGGAACAAGAAAAACTGTTTCCCTCCACCATGTACGGCTTTCGAGCGGGACTCTCCACACAGGATGTCATGCTGCAGCTTAAGGAGGACATGCTACATCCTACTTTTCCGCACATCACCAGAGCCATCCTTGCATTGGACCTGACTAAGGCGTTTGATAATGTTTCACACTCCTCGATTTTACAAACACTTAGTGAGCTAAACGTAGGCTCTCGCACGCACAGGTATGTCCCTGCCTTTCTCAGCAATAGGCCCGTCCGCCTACAGTTGGGAACTTTCAAAACCGGTAGCAAGGGAACGCCCCAGGGATCGGTTTTGTCCCTGTTTCATTTTAACGTTACTCTCATACCGCTAGCGCGGAAACTTGCCAAACTTTCTTCCTACAATCACTCCTTGTACGCGGATGACATCACCATCTGGGTCAATGCTGGCAACCATGGCCAAATCGAATCGAAGCTTCAGTTGGCCGCTGACATTGTTGTTAAACACTCCAACAGTCTTCGGCTCACCTGCTCGGCGGCTAAATCAGAACTCCTAGTAATTGACCTTAGAAAGCAAGATACATGTCACATTCAATTCATGCTTGATGACACCCCTATTCGCAGGGTCAATAAAATCAATATTTTAGGCCTTCATATTTCCGACAATGGTTCGAACGCTGACACCATAAAGTTAATCCGCACCACAGTTCATAATACAGCTTCCCTCATTAAGCGCATATCCAATCGTCATCATGGCATGAGGGAAGCAGACACACGCCGCCTCATACAGGCCTTTTGCCTATGCAGAATTACCTATTCTATCCCCTACTTCTATCTCTCACTTACGGAGATCGAGCAACTTAACAGACTTATTCGTAATGCCTATAAAACTGCGCTTCATCTCCCTGAATCAACAGCCACGGATAAACTACTTCAACTTGGGGTGCACAACACTCTGGGAGAGCTTGTAGAGGCGCATCTTTTCAGCCAATATCGAAGACTATCACTCACAGAAACAGGACAGGTACTCCTGCGCCGACTTGGAATCAACGTTCGTGGTCACACTACGGCTACGCACGCAGTTCCCGTCACTGTTAGCAGTAACCTATTAATCCCGCCACTCCCCCAAAATACTCACCCAGAACATAATCGGGTGCGACGGGAAGCTAGAGTCAAGTCCCTTCAGAAGCGCTTCTCTCCTAATTCTCCCGCAGTCTATGTAGACGCGGCCGAATATGTAGATCATCGAGCTTTCGCGGTAGCCGTCGTAGATGGATTTCAAAAACTGGTCGCTAGTGCGTCCCGCTGTCGCAGGAAATCGTGTGCATGCGGTTACGGCATAATCAACCGGCAATGCAGTTTACGAAATCCGGCGGTAACTCCAGAACGCACACTCTAGGGAGTAGCAAATGTAGCAAAATTGAATCCGATAGAGTTCATTTGTATTAAATGAGAAGCATTTCTTAGCGAACTACAGTGATATTGAGTGTATCTATCTATCTAGCCGCCTACGACTTTTAGCTCTCATGGCCGTTTTGATAATGGTATCGATACCAAACTTCGTGCGGCATAACATGGCTGTATGAACAACACATTTGATTGGTCATAACATGAAAATCGTGACATGTATGTCATGAATGTCATGATTTACATTGCATAGTCCTGGAGCTCTTGCGGTGGCTTAGTTCACATGACATGTTGCAAAATTCGCGTGGTATGAAATGACTGCATGGCAAACACAACCGACAGACATAACATGACAGTCACGACATGCGTGTCATGAAACGACATGACTACATGCCACGCTCATGATGCGCTAGCGGCCGTTTCGCTAGCTTCACTTATACCAAATTTGGTATTACAAGACGCGAATCCATGACGAAGGCATGAATTATACTCGTACAAACATGATAAGCATGAAATGCGTGTCATGTACCAACATGACTACATGCAACGCTCTTGATGCGCTCGCGGCCGTTTCGCTAGCTTCACACGTACCAAACTCGATATTACGCGACGCTAACGGACGACATAGGTAAATGACACATCCAAACATGATAATCACGACATGCGTGTCATGTAACAAAATGATTACATGCCACACTGAAGATGCGCTAGCGGCCGTTTCGCTAGCTTCACATATGCCAAATCTGGTATTGCATGATGCCAATGTATGACGAGGGTATGTGACTGGTGCAAACGTCACAATCTTGAGATGCGTGTCATGTGAGAACATCACTACCTGCCACAGTCAAGGCGCCAATATATTTTGACATGACGTGGTGAGCGTGCTCGCCGGCGTTCACTTTGTCGCGTCACGCCGGCGTTGCTCCGCCAGGCACCAGTCCTGCCATATACTCGCAGGCGCGCGCCGCGCTGCGTTGCTGTGGCGCATGCGCGTTTCAGCGCATCCGGCATCCCTCAGTCACGAAAAGAGGGAGATCCAGTGTTCTCTGGGTAACGCATCGGCGCGAAATGCAGCATGTCGCATTTCGCGCTGGTTGCCGTGGGGCTGCGCCGACGGACGCTGGTCGCGCCTGGCGTCCGACTATAGAGTTCTGGCATTTTGCTAACGAAGCGTCGCTGTTCCCAGCGTGCGCGCGCGTCAACGCAACATTGGAGTATATTGGGCCCTTCATGATGTGCTCGCGGTCGTTTCGCTAGCTCCACATGTACCAAGTTTGGTGTAACGTGACGTCAATGGATGACGAACTATATGGCTGATGCAAACAAGATAACTCTGAGACGCGTGTCATGTAAGAACATAACAACCTGCCACGCCCATAGCGTGCTCGCGGCCGTTTTGCTAGGTCGACATATCCTAAATTTGGTATCACGTGACGTGAATAGATGACAAAGATAAACGACACATCCAAACATGATAATCATAACACGAAATTTATGTACGGCGTCATTTACCTCCACCTCGGAACGTTGTGTTGATTTTAAAGTGACATATCAACCTTTCTCATTCGTGCTTCGCATATCATCGATTCCCACTGGACGTGGGATCTGACATTTTTTTGCAACGCGAGAGCGTTAAAGAGCTCGCCTCGCAGAAATTCCAGCGTCGACGTGGGCGTCGTTGGTTGTGAGCGAAAAGGCACCTTTCCCGTGACCGAAACGTCGAGAAAGGTGCAAACAGAAGAAATAAGAAAAACTTCCGGTTCCGAGTAAGGATGGAACCCAATCTGTTTGCGTGGCAAGCACAGCACTGTGTCTGCTTTGAAAGGCAGTGAAAAAAACTTTCGCACTTTACAAGCACATTTGTAAGTATACAGGCTTCACAGTACAACGTGTAATATTGCAGTAATGCGTTTTAAAACCGCTATCCGGCGTCGAAACAAGTGATTATTTTAACAACTGCGTGTGTTGAAAAATCGTGTAGAAGACGAGGAAAGACACTGTACGTATTATTGCCATTTGATTTCTTTATTTTTTTTTCAATCAACTACTATTCTTGAAATAATATTGTAACGAACAAATACAACGCCGGAAGCTGAAACAGCTATTCATTTATGGCGAACTTGTGCCGTCCACTGAATACACAAGGGTTGCCCTGAGCTAGCTAGAGAAAACCTCATTAACCTCTTCTTTTGCGTCTCGCCGTGTGCCGCTCCTTCGAAAAACCACCAGCCTTCTTTTTCCAGCGCGTGGTGAGGTGTCAAGTGCAGCCAGCGTTGCATGGCGCGTTTATAGCTTGGTGCGTTTGGCTTGTCCGTTGGTGTGGCAGAATTCATAGGAGCAGGAAGCGGCGCAAGACTTCAGTAGGTGCCTAACAATATTTAAAAAGCTAATCGTCGCATTCTTGGCCGATCCCCAAAAGTCGGTACGTGCCATATATCGTAGGAAAACAAAAACAAAACAAAACATCGGCGAAACATCAGCAATTTTGAGTAATTGGTACTCTGCTTGCTCTATGGGAGAGTATACAGCCGTACCGTGGGCCTCACGCTTGCTGTGGCCGCGCGAACTCTGACACACCCATTCTGTGTTTACAGAAATTCATCCTCACGAACAGTGAACATCAATTACAATCTAACAGAACATTGCGACGGAACACAACATCCACCGACACACCTAAATTTATAGAAAAGGATATATTTACATATGTACACGGAACACATCATACACAGATATGCAAGAATTGTTCCAAAAATATGTTTTACATATGTACAATAAATGGTGATCGAAAAACACACAAATAAAATGTAAATATATATATGTTAGGTAATTACGTAGTATTTATAAGGTATTTGTGCGAGTATATACTAAACAAACAATAAGCTACCAAAACCAGGCAGGCCTGAAAACAAGCTTTGCACGTCTCTCGTAGGCGAACACAATAGGGCAGGACCAGTGTCGATGGAATTCCTCCTCACCCAGAAAGAAAAGTTTCTCCGACAAAACAGATAGTATTTATTTCTACAGTCGCTCCAAAATCGGGTAGAGAGCGCGACGGCGACGACCTGCTGCAACCACCTCACAGCCATTGCACAAACACAGTCATCATCATCATCATCATCAGCCTGACTACGTCCACTGCAGGACAAAGGCCTCTCCCATGTTCCGCCAGTTAA
The DNA here is from genome assembly GCA_013436015.1 of Rhipicephalus annulatus. NCBI lineage: Eukaryota > Metazoa > Arthropoda > Arachnida > Ixodida > Ixodidae > Rhipicephalus > Rhipicephalus annulatus. The sequence continues at coordinate 47,711 of WOVY01003503.1, read as the reverse complement.
CCCGGTCCTGTGCTTGCTGCTGCCAATTTATACTCGCAAACTTCTTAATCTCATCTGCCCACCTAACCTTCTGTCTCCCCCTAACCCGCTTCCCTTCTCTGGGAATCCAGTCAGTTACCCTTAATGACCAGCGGTTATCCTGTCTACGCGCTACATGCCCTGCCCATGTCCATTTCTTCTTCTTAATTTCAGCTATGATATCCTTAACCCCCGTTTGTTCCCTAATCCACTCTGCTCTCTTCTTGTCTCTTAATGTTACACCTACCATTTTTCTTTCCATTGCTCGCTGCGTCGTCCTCAATTTAAGCTGAACCCTCTTTGTAAGTCTCCAGGTTTCTGCCCCGTAGCTAAGTACCGGCAAGATACAGCTGTTATATACCTTCCTCTTGAGGGATAGTGGCAATCTACCTGTCATAATTTGAGAGTGCTTGCCGAATGTGCTCCACCCCATTCTTATTCTTCTTGTTACTTCAATCTCGTGGTTCGGCTCTGCGGTTATTACCTGCCCTAAGTAGACATAGTCTTTTACAACTTCAAGTGCACTATTACCTATCTAGAAGCGCTGCTCCTTGCCGAGGTTGTTGTACATTACTTTCGTTTTCTGCAGATTAATTTTAAGACCCACTTTTCTGCTCTCCTTGTCTAACTCCGTAATCATGAGTTGCAATTCGTCCCCCGTGTTACTCAGAAATGCAATGTCATCGGCGAAGCGCAGGTTACTAAGGTATTCTCCATTGACTCTTATCCCTAACTGTTCCCATTCTAGGCTTCTGAAAACCTCCTGTAAGCACGCGGTAAATAGCATTGGGGAAATTGTGTCCCCCTGCCTTACACCCTTCTTGATTGGTATTCTGTTGCTTTCTTTATGAAGCACTATGGTAGCAGTTGATCCCCTGTAGATTTCTTCCAGATTGTTTATATACAATTCATCTACGCCCTGATTTCGCAGTGTTTGCATGACGGCTGATATTTCTACTGAATCAAACGCCTTCTCTTAATCTATGAAGGCTATGTATAGTGGTTGGTTATACTCTGAGCATTTCTCTATTACCTGATTGATAGTATGAATGTGGTCAATTGTTGAGTAGCCTGTTCGAAATCCTGCTTGTTCCTTTGGTTGATTGAATTCTAATGTTTTCTTTACTCTGTTAGCAATTACCTTTGTATATAGCTTGTATACTACAGAAAGCAAGCTGATCGGCCTGTAATTCTTCAAGAGCCCCGCCGCGGTGGTCTAGTGGCTAAGGTACTCGGCTGCTGACCCGCCGGGCGCGGGTTCGAATCCCGGCTGCGGCGGCTGCATTTCCGATGGAGGCGGAAATGTTGTAGGCCCGTGTACTCAGATTTGGGTGCACGTTAAAGAACCCCAGGTGGTCTAAATTTCCGGAGCCCTCCACTACGGCGTCTCTCATAATCATATAGTGGTTTTGGGACGTTAAACCCCTCATATCAAATCAATTCTTCAAGTCCTTGTTATCTCCTTTCTTATGTATTAAGATGATGTTAGCGTTCTTCCAAGACTCTGGTACTCTTCCCGTCAGGAGACACCTCGTAAACAGAGTGGCTAGTTTTTCTAACACAATCTGTCCTCCATCTTTCAGCAGATCTGATGTTACCTGATCCTCACCAGCAGCTTTGCCCCTTTTCATGCTCTCCAAATCTTTTCTGACTTCTTCTCTCATTACTGGTGGGGTGTAATCTGGGTTACTGCTAGTTCTTATAGTATTAAGGTCGTGGTTGTCTCGGCTGCTGTACAGATCTCTGTAAAACTCCTCCGCTATTTTAACTATCCTGTCCATATTGGTAGTTATTTTGCCTTCTTTGTCCCTTAGTGCATACATCCGGCTTTTGCCTATCCCAAGTTTCCTCTTCAATGCTTTGACACTTCCTCCGTTTTTCAGAGCGTGTTCAATTCTCTCCATGTTGTACCTTCTTACATCGCATACCTTACGTCTATTAATCAACTTCGAAAGCTCTGCCAGTTCTATTTTGTCTGTTGTACTTGACACTTTCATGATTTGACGCTTCCTAATTAGGTTCTTCGTTTCCTGGGAAAGCTTGCCAGTGTCCTGTCTAACTACCCTGCCTCCAACTTCCACTGCACACTCCGTAATGATACTCGTCAGATTATCATTCATTGTATCTACGCTAAGGTTGGTTTCCTCACTAAGAGCCGAGTACCTGTTCTGCAGCGACACTCTGAATTCCTGTACTTTCCCTCTCAGTGCTAGCTGAATGATTGGCGTCTTGCGTATCAGTTTCTGTCGTTCCTTCTTCAAGTCTAGGCGAATTCGAGACCGTACCATTCTATGGTCACTGCATCGTACCTTGCCAATCACTTCCACATCCTGCACGATTCCAGGGTGTGCACTCATTATAAAGTATATTTCGTTCTTATTTTCGCCACTAGGGCTCCTCCATGTCCACTTGCGGTTTTCTCGTTTTCGGTAGAAGGTATTCAAAATCCGTAAATTATTGCGTTCTGCGAATTCTACTAGTAGCTCTCCTCTGGCGTTTCTAGTACCGATGCCATAATCTCCTACTGCCTGGTCTCCAGCCTGCTTCTTCCCTACCTTTGCATTAAAGTCGCCCATCACTATAGTATATTGTGTTTTTACCTTACTCATTGCCGATTCCACGTCTTCATAGAAGCTTTCAACTGAAGCGTCATCATGGCTGGATGTAGGCGCGTAAGCCTGTACTACCTTCATCTTGTATTTTTTATTCAGTTTAATTACGATGCCTACCACCCTTTCATTATTGCTATAGTATTCCTCTATGTTGCCAGCTATGATTCTGTGAATTAGGAACCCCACTCCCAGTTCTCTTCTGTCTGCCAAGCCCCTGTAGCAAAGGACGTGCCCATTCTGTAGTACTGTATAGGCCTCATCTGTCCTCCTAATTTCACTGAGCCCTATTATATCCCATTTAACACCCTCTAGCTCCTCGAATAGTACAGCTAGACTTCCCTCACTAGATAAGGTTCTAGCGTTAAACGTTGCCAAGTTCAGGTTCCAATGGCGGCCTGTCCGGATCCAGAGATTCTTAGCACCCTCTGCTGCGTTGCAGATCTGACCGCCGCCATGGTCAGTTGCTACGCAGCTGCTGGGGACTGAGGGCCGTGAGTTATTTGACGTAAGCATGTGGGAGGTAGTGGCCAGATACTGCACCAGGGTGGCCAATCCTTCTCTGGTGAGGGAGTGCGTTCTCGGCGGTGTTTGCCGGTGAGGCCGCACCCCAGGCCTCTTAATGCAGTTCCATCAACACGCAGATTTTTTTTAATCCGGTCGGGAACTGTGCGGTACCGGGATTTGAACCACGGACCTCTTGCATGCGAGGCGGATGCTCTAACCACTACGCCATCGCCGCATCACAAACACAGTAGGTACCAGCAACAATTAGAAGGCTGGCGAAGCGGCTTCGAGAACAACGTCCAGAAGAAACAAAGCACCTTACTCCGAGGCCACGAAGTCTAGCATGCACGGCCTTCCAGAAAACACGAGTGGCGACGCATTGTCTTAAAACATGCTGATTATTCATGTTCGACTGTAGTACAGAGGGAGAGGAAGAAGACGACGAAGCTGTTGCTGCTTGGCTAAGTAGCTGTCACTTCAAAGTAGGATATCACTTTCGCTGCTGGCTGGCCTGCTCTAGCCGTTGAAGCTTGCTCTCGGGGTGTGGCCAAGAATTAAGTATCTGTTGTTGGTTAATCGATCTACCATCGTTTCTTATACTGCAATAGTTGTTTGAACAGTATTTTTTGTGCAGTTCAGACAAGACAAGATGCCCTTATCTTCGCCAGGGCCAGAAACTTTTCTTTGTCTGCTTCTACGGATCCAAAGGAGGTGCCAGTGGATCTTTTTTTTTGAGCAACGGAATATCATCGGTTCTAGTGGCTCTAGTCCCGAACAATGACGGCATCATTCGGGTGAAAAACCCGAAGATCATTCAGGCGGAATTACGGTCAGTGACGGCCCAATACCAGTCCATAACGGAGGTCCGCCAGTTCGGCAGAGGAAGCATACTGTGCTTTTCGCCAAACCAGTCCTGTGTCCTAGATCTGCTAAAGTGCTCAACGTTTGCATCCCAGCCGGTAAGCGCGTTCATACCTTCTCATTTAGCATGTACCCGAGGTCTAGTGCGTGGCGTCGATGCCAACATGCCACCCTCCGAAGTACTAGAGCTGTTTTCGCCAGCAGGTGCTATTTCAGTCTATCGGTGTGGACGGGTGGTTGATAACAACAAAATACCAACTGAGTCTGTAATTGTGATCTTTGCGGGATCAGTCCGACCATCAGAAATTAAGGCTTGGCCTTTAATTTACATAGTAGAGCCGCTCTCTCCTCGCCCGCTCCAATGCATAAAGTGCTGGCGATATGGTCACACAATGAAAGGTTGTAGGTCTGCGGTCAGGTGTAAGGTATGTGGGGAAGGTCACAATTCTAGCGACTGTCTGAGTGATAAAGAAAAGTGTTGCCTATGTAGCGAAGCTCATGCGGCCGATAGCTCTAGTTGTTCGGCAAAGGTACGTGAACTGCAAATTCTAGAGATAGTAGAACGAAGACGGTGTTCACGGAAGGAAGCAGCACTTGAAATACAAGCACGATCACAAGGCTACGCCGGTGTTACAGCTCGTAATATGCCAACAATGGAAGCTCTCTCTGTCCCTATTGCGGAAGCGATTGAGAAGGCAGTGGAGAAGGCAATGGAGTGCATCGCTGGGAATATTTGTGAGTCCTTGGCCCAGATTCTATCGAACCAGATGGCTCAAATGTTGGGTACAGCGGAAAACAACCTCAGTGCACCACGTAACATTAGTGACTCCTCGGAGTTTGCAAAGGAGTATGACTCTGCTACGCCACATCAGGCTACGGAAGCCCTTCACATTCGTGACTCCCCTAAAATTTCAAAGAAGTATGGCTCCGATACGCCACAGCAACCTATGGTAGCTGCACATTCAGTAGAGGAAGGTAGCGTATCTCAATGTGAGCTTACCAGGAAAGTGGAGGACTCAGACGAAATGGAGATGGATCCCCGATCGCTAGAGCGTTCGAGATCCCCTTTATACAAAAAAGACATCACACCTGTCAATTCAAAAACCAAAAAGTACCAGAAGAACACCCTGTCTAAAGCTGGTTTTCTTAAAGAAAATATTCTAAACAAGGCCATCGCTGAGGCTATTTTATAGCAAAAATAGGGTCACTTAAAATTCTTCATTAGCATTGCCGATCAATTCACTCTGCAGCAACTGATCTAATATATTTGGCATCGAAATTTTCTCCAGATATTATTGCACTGCAAGAAACTTGGCTTTCAATGCATCAGTCTTTTCAATTAAACAGATTCAGATCTTTCCGTCTAGACCGTCCATCGAAAGGTGGAGGTTTGGCGTTTTTTATTAATAATAGAATAAGTCTCAAAGCGAAAATTGCGTATAAGCTGATGTCACCTGACAGTGAAATTCTCGCCTTAGAAATAACCTTACCAGGCTGCATGCCTTTTTTGGTGGTGAATGCATGCTTTCCTAAAGGTGTAATAGATACTCGATGTTTAGACGCTGCAGTGACTTCTAGTTATCAAAATATAATTCTAATAGGCGATTTCAATTCTCATCATACGTGCTGGGGTTTCAGAACTGATCAATGCGGTAAGAGATTGTGGGAGTGGACAGCGGATAATAACTTGTGTTGCCTGAATTCAAGAACACCCACTTACATTAGTGATAGGTCTCGCTCAGCCTTAGATTTAAGCTTTGTGAGTTCATCACTCACTAGTTTGTCGTGGAGTGCATGTGATTGTGCAACTAACAGCGATCATTTGCCAATATTATTCGAGATTGCTTGCCAAGTTATAATGTCAGGCTCTCAGACTCGAGTGTTTATTAATTACACCAAATTTAGGAAAGATTTAGAATCTGCTTTGGCAACTCATTCTAAAGAGCAAGAAGATACAAAAGCCATGAGACTAAGTGCACTGATCAAAAGAACATATAAAAATGCAGAATTCGTTGTGGAATCCGCAAAGAGCACAACCCACAGTCCGTGGTGGAACTCGGACTGTGCCCGGGATTTCCGACGAAGAAAGGCAGCTTGGAAAAAACTTATGTATAACCAGTGCCCTCAAAACTGGTCTGATTACAAGTATCAAGCTGCAATTTTCAAACGCACGGTCTCTTTAGCTAAGGAACAATATGATAGAAAACATTATGATCACCTTTCAAAAGCTTGTAACAAAAAGGCGCTGTTCAGGTTCATGAGATCACGTAAAATGATGCCATCTCAAAATAATATAGGGTTTGAGATTATGTGCTTGGAAGAAACAAAGAAATCCTTAGAAACCATGGCTAAAGGCCTGTAGTGTAGATTTACATCAACTAAGCCTTACAATCCACAAAAACCAGCGTCAACGATTGAAGTTACTGAAGTTACAGAGGAAGAGTTAGCACAAGTGATACAAGGTTTGCCCTCGTCAGCTCCTGGTCCGGACGGAATCACAACTGCTATGATAAAAATATTATTCAAATTATCACCTTGTGACCTACTAAACACTGTAAATTATTCGTTAAAGTATGCCTGGATTCCGTATGAGTGGAAATTAGCTAAAATAGTGCCGATACAAAAAAGACAAGGATTCGGGTATGTCATAGAAAACATTCGACCCATTTCTCTTACATCTAATATGGTGAAGCTCATCGAAAGAGTGCTCAATAAAAGAATTATATTATGGATGGAGGAAAATTCAATATTAAATCCAAATCAAATTGGCTTCAGAGCAGATTGTTCAATCTGGTGTGCACACGCAGATTTAGAAAGCCGCATTCAGCTTGCTCGCAAAAAAAAGACAATATGCGGCACTAGTGACATTGGATATAGCTAAGGCATACGATAGTGTAGAACATTCAGTATTATTAGACATATTAGAGAGCCACAATCTCCCAAAATATATATTGGCGTGGATGAGGGAAGTTTTGAGAGGAAGAGAGTTCTATTGCTTTAAGGATGGTTGCGCATCGTCAAAGTGCAAACAAACACGTGGTGTCCCCCAAGGCGCTGTATTATCGCCAGTTCTATTTAACATCTTAATGAGCACTATACCGCATTGCCAGGACGTGAAGGTGTTTGTATATGCTGATGATATTGCATTTTTCACGGCACATAGTGACATATATTCTTTATATCAAACGCTACAGAGATATGTCAATATGCTGGAGAGATGGCTAGATGCAGTCTGCATGACCTTAAATGTAAATAAGAGCGTAGTATTGATATTCCCGTTATCCGATCCCATGTCAATTTCAATATGTTATAAACAAGAGCCCATTCCACAGGTGGAATCTCTTAAATATTTGGGAGTAACTTATAATGCCAACCTAAACTGGACTCCTCACATAGAAAGAATGGCATCTAAAGCACAACGCGCCTTAGGAATTCTTCGTAGACTGAGCAGCCGCCGATATGGTCTACGCAGAAGCACAATGGTGATGATCTATAAAATGTATATGCGGCCAATCCTAGAATTCGGGTGCGTATTGTTCTCAGGTGGCCCTGCCTATAAAATAAAGCCTCTGGTTATGCTGGAACGAGAAGCCTTGAGATTGTGTCTAGGACTTCCGAGGTTTGTAAGAAACAATGTTTTGTATCGGGAAGCACGATTACCTACATTGCCTTGCCGTTTTCGTATCCTAACGGTTCAGACGTTTCTGAAATTTTATAGCTATGCGCCAAGACGATCTGAGTATGATTTTATAAATGACCCAGACAGCTTTTTTTTTTTGCCCATTGGCCACGCTTTCGAACACCTCTAATTGCTTTTGTCCAGAAACAACTAGATAGGTTAAATGTAAAAATTCGAGATTTGATTGCTGCGCAGGATACAAATCAAATTCTTAAGATTGAATTCGATGAGATTTTTCCCTCTAAGCCCAAATTACAATCCTATAGGGTCTTAAATAGCCGACTGCAGGATTATCTTGCACACGCGGAAAAGAATAACATTATAGCCACAGATGCTTCAGTATTGGATGAAAAGACAGGTGTAGGAATATACTCACATTCGCTTGACTGGTCTTTTTCATTAAGATTACCAGATTTCACCCCAGTTTTTGAAGCTGAGCTGTTGGCAATAGTTCTAGCGCTGCGAAAGCTACCTTTGAATGCCGCTAATGCGATCATAATAACGGATTCCCTGTCAGTATGTACGTCGATTACAGCGTCAACAAAATCGATGGCCTTAAAGACGCTCCTTATGCTAGTTCCTCCTCAGCTGCAGCTACTGAAATCAGTATGGGTACCCGGTCATTGCGGCTTAGAAGTAAATGAAATCGCCGACTCTCTAGCACGAGCAGCATTGGAAGGGCCAGTACTATCAGTCCTTCCCGAAGTGGCCACTATAACGGCGACAAGATACAGAAAGCTTGCGCTCAGTGCAGACGCTATGGAAGCCATATTGTCAACACCAGAATTTACTCACTTAAGATTTCCATGGAAAAGTCATTGGTGTCCTACAAAAGAGTTGGAAACCATAATAACCAGATTTCGATGTCGTGTCCCCCCGTTAAATTTCTATTCACATAGGGCTGGTCTGGTGATATCACCACTATGCAACTTTTGTTCAGAATTGCAAACAATAGAGCACTATTTTTTATCATGTCGCCGATACAAATTGCTCAGGAAAACATTCTTAGCCCTCCCATTCGCTAGTCTGGGGTTGAATTTCACTATAGAAAACATATTTTCCTTCGGTGCTTACGATCTGGGCTTCAGCCACGAGAACGTTTTCTACGCAGTTTGCAAGTACCTGAATGAAAGTAAAAGAATTGAGCTTTTAATTGCGTGAGTATCAATCATGCAAAAAAAAATTCCAACGAACACAAGAGCATTGTTTAGCCATGCTGATTCTTATTTAAGATAATGAATAGTTGTCTTATCTGCACGAGTGACAAGCAACTATTGCACTCCTTTCATTCTGACTAGGGTGTCTTTTCTTTTTTCTTTCTTTTTTCTGGTGGGTGGTTTTGATATTAAAAAAAACTTAATTAAGTCATCGATTCTTGGCCAATCCCCCTGAGTGGGTACGAGCCATGTCTGTGGATTCATCATCATCATCATCAAGTAGCTCTGTCTGCTTTTATCGTTTATTTTTGTTTATATTACGGCTCAGCACTGCTCAAGACGTTGGACGACTCGAAAAGGTACCTGCCGTATCAGCGACCGACGGGTGCTGCGCAGCCCGCCGCGTCGAAAGGTGCTAGAAGAAACGAGACAAGCATCAGGGAGAGCGCCGCCATGACCTCCCAAGGTGTGACACCAGGTCAGAAGCACCAGCTGGTTTGCGCAAGCATACCTGACTGCAAGCGACAACACAGCGTTGAATCAGAGGACGAATCAACTGTCGTCGGGGACCACAACGGGGCGAACCTCACAGATCAAGACATGGACGAGGGTGGTTTCCGCCTTGTGCAACATCGCAAAGACAGGACGGTGGGCATTCCTGTGTTAATTGCTCCAACATCCGAAGGAGCTAACTTGAGGCAAGTGAATCCTATTGACCTATACTCGGAAATTGAAACGATTCTCGGTGGAGCCCCAGTTAAGAGCCGTTTCACAGCACAGGGAGCCCTGCTCTTGGATATAGAGACAGAACATCAAGCTAATATGCTTCTAGAGACCAACACTATCTGCGGCCTTGCCATATCTGCCCGTGTACCACACAGCTACATGAAAAATACCTGCATTATAAAAGGGGTCCCAAGATGGTACTCAGACGAAGAGCTGTTAACCTACCTGAGACCTCAGGGAGTATACCATGCAAGAAGAATCATGCGACGAGTCCAAACCTCATCCACCGAATGGGAATCAAGGCGCACTGACTCTGTAGTTCTCACATTCGCTCCCAATTCGGAACGTCCAGAGAAGATCAACCTTGGCTTCACCAGACACGAGCTGGTAGACTACGTGGAGACGCCACCACGCTGTTTCAAATGTCAGCGTTTTGGACATGTTGCTAAGCACTGTCGTGGGGAACAAAGGTGTAAGTGCTGTGGGGGGCCTCATGACTTTAAGACGTGTACAAGTAAAGAAAAACTTGTGTGTGCAAACTGTGGCGGCGACCACCCAGCTAGCTATGGCCGATGTCCAGCACGAACAGCTGCGCAGCGAAGAAATAAGACGTTTGTCCTCGGCCCGAAGACTGTGAACGAACCATCGCTCACAAAGAAGACGCCCGGCACGCCGCAACATGGCGGTTCGGATAACGAGTACGCAGGAAATTTTCCGCGCCTAAATTCGACAAGAGCTGGTACTGAGTCAACGCAAGTGCTCAATGCTGGGGAGAAATGTATCACGAAAGATTCCGCCAAGCGCACCTACGCTGATGCACTGAGCCCATCTCAAGTACCATCTGGAAGCCAACAGCAAGAAAACCTCGAGCACGTTATTCGCGCTCTGTTGACAGCGCTACGTTCACACGTCGCTAAGATGCCTGTGACTTCAACGAAGGATATGTTGGAAGCAGTCCTGGCTCTAGAGTCAGTGTTACTTTGTTCTGCTTCCACAAACACACAGTAGAATAATGGCACTGTCTCGCCCACCTGGTCTATTTCGTCCTTCAAAAGTGCCCTTAATAATGCAATGGAACTGCGCCGGTCTTCTAAAACGCCTGTGCGAACTCAACCTTTTCCTGCGCGACATTCCAATACCGATTTTAGCCCTCTCCGAAGCCGGCCTACCGAATGCAAGGACGCTCCCAGGGTACACTCGACACGGCAACCCGAGCATAACGTCATTCGCAAATGGAAGCGCAATGATATACATAAGGCGGGAAATACCTCACGTCACCTTACCAGAGCAAGACCTCTGTTCCAACTCACTGGAAGTCACTGCTGTGCAAGTGTGCCTGGGAAACCGAAAACTGAGTGTGGTATCGGTGTACATAAGCCCACGAAAAAAGGTCTCTATGGAGACTTTCCTAAAGGACCTCTGCACTCGATGTCCCGCTCCTCGAATAATCTGTGGTGATTTTAACGCGCACCATCCACTCTGGGGAGATAAGAGTGTAGATTTTTGAGGCAAGGAACTTCTAGCAGCTGCAGATGCTGCCGGCTTATGTGTGGCGAACGATGGTAAACCTACATTTTTCAGGCCACCAGATTCATGGAGTGCAATAGACCTTGTACTTCACTCCACGGACCTTCTGGTATCATCGACCACGGCTCCAGACAAGATGGGCAGCGACCATTTCCCCATCTTCACCAATATCCTGGGATTTCGAACTGCTGGTCGACAATTCTGCAATGTAACACACTGGGACACCTACAGAGAAGTGTTGGACAAATCCACTGGTGAGCTGTTCGCAGATATGTTGCAAAGCAAGCGATCAGCAACTTCATTGCTGAAACTGCCCGACCATTTTCCTGCTCCTGACTTGAAATTGAAGAACCTCTGCGCAGCAAGTAGACGAGTGGAGCGGAAAATAATGAGAACAAAAGGAAATCCGTCTGCGAAAACCGAATATAACAGGATAAACGCTGCGATTCGTCGCCATACAAAAAAAATTAAGACGAAATCAATGGGCCGCTTTCTGCGAGAGTTTATCAACGTTTACGCCCTTGACAATGATATGGGCAGTAATAAATAGTCTTTCTGGGAAGACCCGAACACACAGGCCATTCGAAGCACTCGCTTTGGAACAAGGGATAGATTTGCAAACCCTTGCAGAGGATTTCGCAGACGTGTACATATCTGGTAGATCAGCAGGAGCGGCGATTCCAATGTCACCCCAGTTTTTTCACACGATGGATACGCCATTCACCTTCCGAGAGCTGGATATGGCACTCAGCAAATTAAGAAGACGCTGTGCCGTGGGTCCCGATTTGATCAGCAATCAAATGCTGACAAATCTACCATACGAGCGAAAAAGAGCCCTTTTGGACATATTTAATCATGTCTGGAGCACGGGAGAGATCCCATTTGTTTGGAAGACAACATGGGTGGTGCCAGTCCTAAAGTCCGGAAAGGATCCTGCGAGCCTCGCGTCATATCGACCGGTATCTCTTACATCATGCGTATCTAAGTTGATGGAAAGATTAATATGTACAAGATTAACTTGGTACCTTGAACAAGGAAGACGATGGCCACCGTGTATGACCGGATTTCGCCCACGATTGAGTGCCCAGGACAGTGTTTTGGACCTATTAAGCCACATCGAACACCACCGCGCCAGCGAACTCTCGACACTCGCCGTCTTCATGGACGTTGCCAAGGCATATGATTGTGTGCTTCAGGCAGGCATCGTGAATGGGCTCCAAGCCATGGGTGTGTCGGGAAATGCTCTTCGGTTCGTACATGAATTTCTCAGAGACCGCTGTGTTCGTGTTAAGCTTGGAAATGTAACGAGCGAAGAGAGACGCGTTTCCCTCGGCGTCCCACAAGGAAGTGTTCTATCTCCTTTGCTTTTTAACGCTGCCATGGCCAGGCTTCCCGACACTCTGCACTCAGCCTTGAAAGCAGTTAAAATATCCATCTACGCCGATGATATCTGCATTTGGATCTCGGGGTACCAGCACAAACGTTTGGCCCGGATAGCACAGAGCGCTATTTCAATCATTGAGCGTCACTTGTTGACATTTGGCCTATCTTTATCAGCGGAAAAGTCGGCCTTCATGCTCTTCCCGGGAGCGCGACGGAAGTCAACACGTCTGTCGCTGAATATTCGAGGCCACTCAATTCGTTGTGCAACAAGTGTCCGTTTCCTGGGCATTACCATCGACAACAAGCTATTATGGCGACGTGCGGTTGATGGTATAGTCACTGCATCAGTGCAAAGGATCAACGCTCTTCGTCGCATGGCAGGGGTCCGTTGGGGCAACAATCCTATGTCCGTACTTAAATTGAATGATGCGCTTATAACAAGCCGCATTCTTTATCAGCTGCCCCTGATATCACCATCACCAAGCCAGTTCGAACGCCTTGAGGCAGTGATCAGAAAGGGTCTTCGCTTGGCGATGGGAGTCCCTCAGGCGGCTTCAAACACGAAGGTCACCAATGAAGCCGAGTCTTTTCCGCTCCGCCTTCTGGCGTCGCAGGCCTTATTGACGCAGCTGTCAAGACTGGGCGAGTCCTTCGCAGGCACGGCGCTTCTCCGGCGGCTAAGAGCAAGAATTGGCTCACATTTAAACGCGGCACTTAACACATTTCAATGTTTAGGCTTGAAACTGCCTAAACGGCGCCCTATGGACCCGCCATGGTCTTTTGTAGATGTTGCGTGCAACTTCAGCGTACCCAATCTACCAGCAAAACGCACCATTCCAGCCGCGGAAGCAAAATTTCTTGCGCTGTACCAGTTGAGCACCATGTACCGCGGCCACCTACAAGTGTATACCGACGGATCAGTGTGCACACAGACGGATAGCTGCGCAGCGGCTTTCTGCATACCCAGCCTGGGCGTGTCATGGTCGGGCCACCTGGATCGCGTGGTTTCGTCCACAACGCTAGAAAGTGCTGCAATTACGGCGGCTTTGCGAAAACTGCGATCCTTTTCTGCACGAGATGTTGTAGTGCTGACAGACTCCAAATCGGCGCTACAAAGACTGCATCGTGGCCTACCTCAAGAAAAGTTCACCAGGCAATCTCTGGCACTAATCAAACACCTAAATGGCAAGAGTTTTAATATAAAGTTCCAGTGGATCCCATCCCACGTTGGCATTGAGGGCAATGAAAAGGCTGATGCCCTTGCATGCGAAGCACGTACATTGTTTCCAAAAGTAAGAACTCCCAAGACTTACCAGAACAACAAAGATGTGATACGAAATCATTTCAAGGCGATCTACAAGTTTCCACACCAAGCATGTGTAATTCATGGACTTTCTCGTGAAGAAGCAACGCTGTTGTACCGCATTAGAACCGGCTCCGCATACACCCCGGCCTGGTCATTCAAGACTGGGAGATACGCTTTCCCGTTCTGTGCCTTCTGTGGTGACATCGGGGATATTGAACATTTCATTTGGCTTTGCCCACAGTTTGATGCGCAAAGAGCAGCGATGATCTGCACCTTACGAAAATGCTGTCATAGGCACCGGACAGTTGATGACATCATCTTTCCTGAAGGACCCGCGGCAACTAGGAGAAACGTGCAACGAACTTTGTTGGTCTTCCTGCGAGACACTGGGCTGTCTGGCACGTGGTGACATTTTCCAAATTCAGGAGATGCTCAGGCGGAACAATTGCCGGCCATGCAGGCCAGGCTAACCCCGCCTGCTGCAACACCACCACCACCACCACCACCAGCATCTTAAAACATGCTGATTTATTTCCGTAGGCAGCAGTTGGGGCATGTCACTGATTGGACCATTCTCAACCTCTCGAGGTGGTGAAGGGTAGGAAGAACACCTAACCCTAGCAGCCACAAGAAGTCCCGGAGTTGGCCCTGCAGAAATGATGCCATCAGCGAGCTCTAGACACACGACTAGACTGAGTGCGGCGTGCCGGAGGAACTAACGGGAGCCAAAAGCGGCTGTTGTGTGAGCGATAGAATCGTCCAACACATCTACCTCAGGACACGTCGACTGGACAGCAGTGTATCAGGAGCAACCAAGAAAAGCCTCATATTATGATATTGCAAAAAATCCTTTCACCGCAAGCAACGCTGCCTGGATTCCAGCCTGTAATAGAGGATACCGAAGGGAGGGGAGTCTGCACCTTCGTATGCAACAAACTAACGCACGTATTCCACGGCCTCCAGATAGAAGCAGGCTGGTTTTAACAGGTCATGCTAGAGATCGTGCCGGGTACCAGCAACCGTCAGAGCATTTTTATTCCTACCATATATAGCAGTTCAAAGCAACAAAAGCAAGGGTTCAAGACGGTTCTAAAGAAAGCTGTTACTATCACCGGGGAATGTCCACTCGTTATAGCAGGTGATTTCAACGCCCCTCGTCATACGTGCGGTTTGAAGTACAACACTGGACAAGGAAATCGACTTTGGCAAAGTGCCTGTGAACTTGATTTCACCCTATACACGGACCCCAGCCTACCAACAAGGCTTGATACATCCTGCTGCAGGCATTCTACCCCGGACCTTACATTTCTAAGGAACATCGAGAAGGCCTAGTGGAGGAACCTTGCTGTAGAACTAAGGAGTAATCACTCCACTCTTGCGACTACCTTCTCCGTTGAGCGCCCCGCCAAGGTGGTCTGGTGGATAAGGTACTCGACTGCTGACCCGCAGCTCGCGGGATCAAATCGCGGCTGTGGCAGCTGCATTTCCGATGGAGACGGAAATGTAGGCCCGTGTGCTCAGATTTGGGTGCACGTTAAAGAACCCCAGATGGTCAAAATTTCCGGAGCCCTCCACTACGGCGGCTCTCATAATCACATAGTGGTTTTGGGAGGTTAAACCCAACATATCAATCACTTCTCTATTGAGAGTAAAAAGCAGAGAGAATTTCACTTCAGAGCCTGGGATAAGTTCAGGAAGGTAAGGACGGAAAGGGAACAAGATGGCCGCAGACCAGGCTTGAAGGAGTGGGTCAAACAGATTAACGAGTAAACAAAATCTGTCTCCTCAACCATTACCACAAATTTTTCGGTTGAAAGAATGGATAAGCGGCTCGCTCCTCTTCTTGAGGCCAAGCAAGCACTCTTGATCATTGGAAGGGTCAGCGCCTGAACCGAAGACTGAGGAAGAAGATAGCTGATGTGAACAGATCAGTCGAGCAACATTGTCGCGCACTATATTGACTCCAATGGGACGAAATCTGCAACTCCGTCGATGGTTAGATGCGCAATGTCAAGATATGGATTATGTTAAAACATATCCTCAACAAAAACAACACAAATCAAAAGCATGTTGTTTCTCAAATTCCGCATAAAAATATAGGGCTCTCTACCAAATAGCAAGTCGCGCAGTGGCTCGTGAATAAGTACCTCCCAATCAAAAGAGGGTCGTCACCACCAAATGGACAGTACCAGGGCATGCCCAATCCAGGTATTGAAGGCGACTTTAATATCGAAGAGATCAGAATATCCTTGCATGATCTCAGTGGCAGGTCGGCCCCTGGCCCGGAAGGTATCTCAAACAAGGCCCTTCGGAACCTTGACGACAATTCAATTGAGACCCTGAAGGATATGCTCAATGCAGCATGGAGAAAAGGCAGGGTGCCAGAGCGCTGGAAGCTGGCCAACACAATTCTTATTTCTAAGCCAGGAAAGCCCCCTAACTTGGTCAACATGAGGCCATTATCCTTGACATCATGTATCGGCAAGGTTGCAGAACATGCCATACTGCACAGAATAAACAAGTACTAGGAAGATAACGAGATCTATACACACAATATGGTTGAATTCAGGGCAGGGCTATCCACACAAGACGCATTGAAGCTTATCAAACACCAGGCCATCGACAAAGAAACCAGAGACGAGAGACACCTTCTGTGCCTAGATATAGAAAAAGCGTTCGACACCATCTACCACTCATTCATACTCGAACCAATTTCCAAGCTTGGTCTGGGGAAAGCCTTCTTTGACTATGTATGGTCCTTTTTTTACAGATCGGAAAGCCGTGATGAAGAATACAGATATCGAGATCGCAGAAATGGAACTAGAAGCAAGGAGCACGCCCCAAGGGGCAGAAATTTCACATATTCTGTTCAACAATGATATGATTGGACTGTCAAAGAAATTATCGAGCATCGAAGGATTAAAACACGCCATCAACGCAGGTGATATTACCATCTGGTGCACAGGGGGAACGGAGGGGCCGATGGAGAGCACCCTGCATGAGGCACTTGACACCGTAGACGAGTACCTTTGTCCTTCTGGGCTCAAGTACTCCTGGAGCAAGTCAAAACTTTAGCTGTATCAAACTACACGCTGGAGATCAAAGCTCAAGGGATGGAAGCCGTTGAACCAGACAGACATCCACCTCCGTACAAATCAAGGGGATGCCATCTAGAGGGTCGACTCCCTCAAAGTCCTGGGCATGTTGATAGAGTCTACCGGCGCTAACAGCCAAGTTAACTTGGAAAACCGACAGTGCGATGCACCTCATACGCAGAGTGGCCAACAAAAGAATTGGTATCAAGGAAGACAACCTGATCGGTTGATGCATGCGTTCGTTCTAAGCCGCTTCACGTAAGAGGCAGCAATGCACAACTGGTCTAGAGCAGAGTCTGAGAAACTGAATGTGCTCCTCAGGAACGTTATCAAGAAGGTCTTGGGCCTACCCATACCTACCAGCACCGAGCATCTACATGAACTTGGCATTCACAACACGCCTGAAGAAATAGCAGAAGCCCAAGAGAGTGCCTAGTTTGCAAGGCTATCTACAACGAGGTCGGGGACAATGATACTGCAGCAGCTGGGCCATCGTCCAATGGTGATTAGACGCGAGTACAATGATATTCCCTACAACATCAAGGAGAATATCACGGTATCTCCTATACCATGAAACAGGAATCCAGAACAAAACATCAGAAGAAGAATCGTGAGGGCCAGGACTATACTTCGTCAAGTCTTAAACAAGGAACGAGGAATTGGTTCTGTTGACGCGGCTTCCTACGCTAATGGGAAAGCTTTTGTAACAGTGGTGGTCGATGGGGCTGGACGTGTCGTCAACTCAGCGACAGTCAGGACGAAAGACCCAAACATTGCAGCACAGGTGGTCATTGCCTTAACACTCAAGATGGATAACATTGAAGTCGTCTACAGTAATTCTATGGCAGCACTACAGGCCTTCGCAAAAGGGACGGTCTCAGAACAGACGCTGAGAATACTACACGACAAAGACATAACACATCATCTGAGTTGGTTTCAAGCTCACCTTGGACAAAGCAACAACGTCCTTCCCAATCTCAATGAAACAGAGCACGAGGCGGCGCGAGACCTCTCCAACCGCGCCTATCCGGGCAGGCGTTCTACCGGTGAAGGGGATAACCGGGAAATTCTTACAACATATAATGACGTCACTAAACATTTCTACCTGTCAAGAAGGATCTTCCCTCCACCTCACAGAAATCTAACTCCGCCCCAAGCACTTACATTAAGGCAAACGCGGACGTACCTTACTTTGAAAATGTTGCACATCATGTACCCCTACCTATACCCAAGTAATCTTTGCTCACATTGTGCGGAAATAGCTTCATTAGAACATATGCTCTGGCAGTGTACCAAATTCGCTCATTTATCGAACATCTCCTCTGCCAGATGGGAAGCGGCAATTCGCAGCTCGTTCTTGGCAGATCAGCTCTGGGCTGTCCACCAAGCGCGCGAGGCGGCGGAGGAGCTCGGCATCTGTCCCCACGTGGGAGCGGCCCGCAACACAGTGATCTGGGTTTTGGAGGATCAAATCATAGTTTATCCAATCCTATTGCATAAAACGAGGGAAGTGTTACTAGTTGTGGGCCCCGATTAAGGTGCACATTAGGCAATCATTACCGAAGTTGAGTGCCTAGAAAAAATATGCCAGAATTCGCGTGGGGCATTCTCTCGGTGTACGAGGTGCAACAGGAAGCGCAGGGCCAGTAGCCGGCAGCGTTTAGACACTGAAGGAAAAGCAAAGCTGCGCTGGTAACGCTGCTGTCCTAACGCCGCACGAGAAACCAACTCAGTGCCACCGGACCAAAAGAAGGAACACAAAGCAGACTGTCATGACCTCACAATGCGTAAAGGCGGCTGCTCCACGGTAGAACAGTACCAAATCTGGAATTTGGACAGCAGACGATGAACAAACACCGGGATTTGTGTGTGTACAAAAAAGTGATGGACGATTTAGAGTACTTGGTACTCTACTATGGGAGAGAACTAGGCCGTCCCTTCGGCCTCACATCATCAGGCCGTAATACGTAAAACGAAAGAAAAAAGACCAGAACGTCACCGGGATTTTTGTGTAAAAAATGGTTAACGCTTTTCAATACTTCATATTCAACTATGGGAGAACGATGAGCCGTACCTAAAAGCCCTCTCGGGAAAACGATACTATTTAAAGCGTTTAGAAACAGTTTATTCTATCATAGGACGTCACAAACCTACGGAACGAGCGGTTGTACAACAAGCACAATAACAAAAAAGGACAAAGCACGACATATATTACACATTTAAACAAAAGTGTCCAAGTCCGTAGGTTCTCCATAGTCTATTATATACTAATCACAATATGGACAATGTACATGATGATATATGTACAGAATTTACAAGACTTGGTGAAGACGTAAGAAAATATGTACAACAAGTATCAATATTCGTAAAGATTACATAACTTACAGCGTTAGAATGAAGTGCTTATATACAAGAACTCACACTCATATGGGGCATACACAAACACATAGAATAGTAAACACATACTGATCACACGCACTAATCAGACATTGACAGGTTACCTCGCTATAGGAACCAGGCCAAGTGGAAGACTAATCGAACACGTCTGTCAACTACGGACAGAAAGCGGCACGACCATTGTAGCAGAAATTCTTCCTCCCCAAAGAAGAACAATTCCTCTGACAGAAACAATAAGAGTTCAGAGTAGACGCGTTCCACAATCGAAATGGGAGCACGACGACGATGACCTGCCGCAACATCCTCGCACCTATTACGCCACGAACGAAAAGCTCCCGCAGCTATTAGAAGGCATGCAAAGCGACTACGCGAGCAGCGACCGGATGTTACAAAGCAATTAACACCTAGGCCGCGAAAACTAGTGTTAAAGGACTTTCTTAACACATTTGCAATGACACATTCCTGCAGCATATGCAGGTTATACTCCTGTAACGGGCAGTTAGGACATGTGGAGGATGGGACCATGCCCCACTTTTCCAGTATGTCCCTTGTTGGGTGTACTCTCCGTCCAAGACACCACATAAAGTCGCGGAGGTGACCAGGCAAAAGCAATGCCGTTATCGCGCTCCACGAGACATGTCTCGATCGTACTAGACAGGCTGGAGGAGCCAGAGGAGGCAGAAGAGCCGCCATTGTATCTACAATGCGGCTTTCGAGATATCCACATCGGGACAAACCTACTGTGCGCGTCGATAAAATGCTACTGCCGTTGAGTGAAATGCAGGCACGTTAAGTGTCTGCGGTGCAGAATTA
This sequence comes from Rhipicephalus annulatus, assembly GCA_013436015.1. Taxonomy (NCBI): domain Eukaryota; kingdom Metazoa; phylum Arthropoda; class Arachnida; order Ixodida; family Ixodidae; genus Rhipicephalus; species Rhipicephalus annulatus. The sequence goes on along the minus strand of WOVY01003503.1, from coordinate 27,633 downwards.
AGGCGTGCATCTGGTAGTAAAGAGCGCATCTTGGTGCCTAAGAAATAGCAGGCAAGATCACGCGCGGGGCAGTGATCACCATACAACAACCGAAGTAAGAATCGTAGGGCAAGCAGCCGGCAGCGAACAGAGACGGATGGGAATGCGAATCCACCGCAGTTTCTCGGTTTGCCCAAGAGCTGCTCGGCAAACCAGCTCTGTTCCACCCAACCAGAAAAATGAGCCAATGAGGGATTTCAACGACCTAGTGATTCATAATGGGGGCTGTAAGACATGATATATGTACCATGCACGGCCGCAAAACACCTCTGTGCTAAATGACTTCTTTCGAGCATCAGTAAATCATACTCTTGTGCTTCCCGGACGTGTCATTTTACATCATTGACTACTGAAACCCACAAAGAGGCTGATATGCCGTACCAAGTATAACCAAGCCCCAGAATGCGAATGGAGTCACTTTTTTGAAGACCAAAAAAAGGGACTTAGGCAGGCGCCTGGGGAACCACTGAATAAATATCGACATTTTGAAAATTTTAACGCAGCACCTGAAATCGTGCCATACGCAGCAAAAAGTCGTAGGCTATGGGATAAACTGTCCTCATTTTTTATATACAACGTGATGTCACCAGCAAATGCTGTCACCGTCACGGTACCACTACCTGGAAGAGGAAGGCCTCTAACGTATGGATCAGTGACTAGCGATTGAAGGAATGGTTCGAGGCTAAGTACAAAAAGTGCAGGGGATAAAGGACACCTCTGGCGAACACCACGGGTAACAGGAAATGGCGCACTCTCTCAACTATCAAGAAACAATGTGCTGCGTATATTTCGGTATGTGTTTCTGAGAAGCTCAACGAAGTTTTTGGAGAAGCCAAATGCTGTCATTACGCTAAATATAAAGCTATGTTCGAGGCAATCGAATACCTTTTCATGGTCAAGTGATAATGATGATGTGTGGCGCTTTATGGCGCAAAAGCCAATTGATGGCCAAAGAGCGCCATTTCAATGAGTATAGAGATGTGGACAATGATATGTTGCGTGGCTGTATAGGGGCCTTAAAATTCCTCGCGATAATGCGGGTAAAAACAGAAGTATTAAAGAGATGACAGTGACGTGATATGCATAGTAAAAAGGGTGACAAAGGTTTTGATAATAGAAACGTGTAAAAATATTTGGCACTAGCACAAGTGCCTCATCAGCGCCCTTGTGTCCAAGGGCTGTGAGGCAAGTGCTTTCTTGTATAGCCACCGCAGCAAAAACCTCTCTGCAGAGGTCGTGCTACGGGATGCCCGGGTATATGATATCAAAACTATGAATTTCTTTTAAAAACGCTAACAATAATTTATGACTAAAAAGCGGTTCCCTACCAACAAACATTGCAGGGTTTAAAGGTATATGTTGTCGGTAGGGTAATGGAAAATGCTGTTTTCTTAGATTTTCTAAGTGTTTGCACTGAATTAACATGTGAAGGACTGTTAATGCTTCACTACATCTGTCACACAATGGTGGATCGCCACCGGACAAAAGATATGTGTGTCGTGTATGTGTGTCCTATCCTGAGCCTTGTTAGTGTTACCTCTGTTAGACGTGATTTTGATACTGGTGGCCAATGACCAAGGTGTGGCTTGATAACGTGTAGCTTGTTTTGTGTGTGTCTATCCCACTTGCTCTGCCAGTGGTCCCTCAGCTTTCGTTTGAGAGACGGCTTAAGATCAAGGGGCGAGATCAATATGGGTGTGGTGGAACTGATTTCGTGGACAGATGCAGCAAGCTGATCCGCCATCACGTTGCCTTGGATCTCACGGTGCCCTGGCACCCAGCACACTACAACATGTTGTTCGAGTGTGTAGAGTGTGCATAAAATGGAGTAGAGTGAGATGAAGACAGGGTTTTTTTTGTTTTTTAAGATTGTGCAGAGCCGTAACCACACTGAGGGAGTCCGTATAAATTACTGCTTTTTGTATTTGTGATTGCTTGATGTGTTTAGCCGCCACAAGTATCGCGTAAGCTTCCGCTGTGAAGATACTTGTGCCTGGATGTAGAGGCCAGCATTCGAAAAGGATGGGCCGACAGCAGCGTAGGACACAGAAAAGTTAGACTTGGAGGCATCTGTAAAGAACTCAGGACGTGTGTATTTGTGTTGAAGTTCTAGGAAGTAGTTTCGGATATGGGCAACAGGTGCAAGTTTTGTAACTTCTAGAAAAGACACATCGCAGTCTATAATCTGCCACTGCCACGGTGGCGGGTATACTGCAGGAGCCATTAAACTGTGTTCAAGTGACACTCCAGTTTCCTCAGCTACGCCCTTCAGGCGAACTGACAAGGGCTGCCTCATCGAAGGCCTGGTTTGAAACAGAAATGAGCTCGACAAATCATTAATAGTGGAGTAGGAGGGGTGCTTCTTGTCTGCTTTCACCTTAAGAAAATATACAAAGGACATGTAAGTTCTTTGTAGATGAAGCGACCACTCATTTGACTCAACATAAAGGCTTTCTACAGGACTGGTGCGAAAAGCACCCGTAGAAAGGCGGATGCCCAAATGGTGCACGGGATCCAGCATCTTCAAAGCACTTTGAGTCGCAGACTGATAAACAACGGCCCCATAATCAAAGCGTGTGCGAATGAGGCTCCTATACAAATTCAAGAGACATTGCCTGTCGCTACCCCACGTAGTACGTGACAACACGTTCAGAACATTCATGGCTTTTATACATTTTGTTTTTAGGTACTTAATTTGCGGTACGAAGGTCAACTTGTTGTCCAAGATTAAGCCTAAGAATTTATGCTCGGCTTTGACAGACAGACGTTGACCATTCAATTGAATGTCAGGTTCTGAGTGCATACCTCTCTTTCGGGAAAACAAGACACATGTGCTTTTTTGTGGGTTCAGTCGGAATACATTTTCTTCTGCCCATTTAGAGACCTTGTTCAAAGCTAGCTGAACCTGCCGTTCACACATTGCCAGGTTGCATGACTTAAAGCCAAGCTGGACGTCATCGACATATGTACAATAGAACATATTGCGGGGGATGGAAAGGTGCAAGGAATTCATTTTGATAATAAAAATTGTACAACTAAGTACACCGCCTTGCGGTACTCCCGTTTCTTGTAAAAATAATTGGGAGCGAACACTTCCCACACGCACACGGAATGTCCGATTGGACAAGTAGCTCTCGATTATGGAAAGCATTCTACCGCGCACACCCAGGTAAGACAAGTCTCTTAATATGCCAAACGCCATGTTGTGTCGTAAGCCTTTTCAATATCGAGAAACACAGAAAGAAAGTACTGTTTGTCGACGAAAGCGTCTCGGATCTGTGCCTCGATACGCACCAGATGGTCGGTGGTAGATCTACCCTCTCGAAACCCACATTGGTATTGGTCAAGCAGATTGTGTGTTTCAAGGAAATATAAAAGTCGGCGGTTTATCATTTTTTTCAAAAAGTTTACAAAGGCAGCTGGTTAGTGCAATTGGCCTCTAACTTGAAACAGAGGAAGGGTCCTTGCCCTGTTTCAAAATAGGGATAACAATGGCTACTTTCCAGGAAGTAGGTATGGTGCCAGAAAGCCAGATAGCATTGTATAGGGAGAGTAAAGTTTTTCGCGTTTCAAGTGGCAGGTTTTTCAACATTTCATACATGACATGGTCGTGGCCTGGGGCATAATTACTGCAGGAATTAGTGATGTTTGTAGCTCAGCTAAGCTGAAAGGTCGGTTGTATGCCTCGTATTTTGTACACTTGTATTCCAGTTTCTGCTTTTCGATTTTTGCTTTATATCTTTAAAAAGCTTCAGTATAGTGTGACGAGCTAGAGACCTGCTCGAAGTGTGCACCGAGGAAGTTTGCCTGATCTTCCAGGCTGTCACCCTGTGTGTTTACGAGTGGGCGTGAATGCACTTGTCTTCCTGCTACTCTACCAACCATGTTCCAGACTTTAGCCTCTAGGGTATATGAATTAATACCCGATAAAAACTTGTGCCAGCTTTCTCTTCTGGCCTGCCGACGCGTTCTCCTGGCCTGAGACTTCATTTTCTTAAAAGTGGCAAGATTTTCTGCTGTCGGTCAGTTCCAAAGCACCCTCCATGCTTTGTTTTGCTGCCAGCGTGCATTTTGGCACTCTGAGTTCTACCATGGCACAGGTCATTTTCCATGATGTCCATTTGTTTGTGGTATGCTTTTTGTGGCTGCATCAATCAGAGACGCTGTAAAGTAGTCGACAGCCGCATCAATGCTTAAAGTGCATATGTCGCGCCAATTTAAATGAGTGATGTTATAGAACTGTTCCCAGATGGCTTTGCTTAATAGCCATTTTGGAACCTGGGGCGGGCATTCAGTTGATGTAGGTGTGCTCAAAACTACGGGGAAATGGTCACTTCCGTAGGGATTAGTTATGACTTTCCAGTGAAGTAGAGGCACAAGCGATGGAGATACTATGCTTAGGTCTATTGAGGAATAGGTATTGTTAGCGAGGTTATAATAGGTTGGTTCTTTTCGATTCAGGAGACACGCGCTTGAAGAGAGAAGAAACTGTTCAATCAGTCGACCTCGGGCGTCACAACGAGAGTCGCCCCATAGCCTGTTATGTGCATTAAAGTCCCCTAGAACAAGATAGGGTTCGGGAAGTTCATCTATCAAGGACTGAAATTCATGTTTGTGTAGGTGAAAATGTGGAGGTATGTATATAGAGCAAATGCTGACGAGTTTGCTTAGAAGCACCACTCGAACAGCCACTGCCTCAAGAGAGGTTTGGAGTTTCAAGTGTTTACATGCTAAACCTTGCTTAACTATAACAGCTACACCTCCAGATGATGCCACGGCATCATCACGGTCCTTTCGGAAAATAATGTAACTGCGTAGAAAGTTGGTGTGTTTAGATTTTAAGTGTGTTTTCTGAACACACAGCACTTTTGGTGAGTGAATGTCTAGAAGTTCTTGGACATCGTCGAGGTTTGTGAGAAGGTCTCTGACATTCCATTGTAGAATCTGTGTTTCCATATTTGATGGAAAGTGGTGCTGTGTGTACGGAAATGAAGTGGCTGTTCAAGTGGGAAGTTGTAACTTAAGTATCAGGGCCGTCGTCGGGCCCTGTTATTGGTTTCTTGGTTCTTTTAGCGCGCTCTAGGGAGCCACGCCGCACTTCCGGCACCCAAGGTATCGTGTTTGTGTCCATTGCCTCACGTGAAACACTGGACGCCCGCGTACGCGAGCTCCTGTTGGGTATTTGCGACCTCGCCTGGTGAGACGTGGTCGGTCGACCCGACGACCCTGGAGTCGCCTGAGTCTCTGGCTTGGTAGGTGGAGCAGGCTTGGCTGCTTTCACCATGGGGGCGGCCACCACACCCGATGGCTCACTTTGCGCGGGCCTAGGTAGTGGCGGAGGGTGATGCGACGCTGCCCCATGACGCGCCGCATCAGCGTACGTTGTTCCGTGAAAAGCCGAACACCGTCGGCGTGCTTCCTTGAAGGAGATATTTTCGCGAATCTTCAGTGTAATAATGTCTTTTTCTTTTTTCCACTGTGGACAAGAACGCGAATATGACGCGTGGTCTCCGTCACAGTTTACACAATGTAGGGTTTCATTACATTTGTCAGAGATGTGGCCTTGGGCACTGCATTTGGCACAAGCAGGTCGACCACGACAGCTCTGAGAGCCATGGCCAAACCTTTGACACTGGTAACATCGGCGGGGGTTTGGTATGTAGGGTCTGATCGGTGTCTTTGTATAGCCAGTTTCTATTATTTGTGGTAGTTCACTGGTGGCAAAGGTCAGTACCAAGTGTTTCGTGGGGATTTCCTGATTGTTCCTTCGGATGACGATTCCCTTCACATTGGTCACATTCTGTTCTTTCCAGCCCTCGAGGAGTTCAGCCTCCGTCAGGTCAAGGAGGTCTGTGTCAGAAACAACTCCACGTGCAGCGTTCATGGATCGATAAGGTATTAGGCTGATGGGAATGTCGCCGAATGTTGCAAGGTTCTTTAGTTTGTCAAATTGTGTTTTGTCACGGAGTTCTAAAAGAAGGTCACCGCTAGCCATTTTTGTACCTTTGTAGCCATCACCTAATGTGGCTATCAGGCACCGTGATACTATGAACGGGGACACTGTTCTGGCTGTTTTCTTGGGCTTCTCACTGTGTACAACATGATAACGAGGGAATACTTCTTTGGGTCGGCTGAAAAAGGAAAATTCTTCGGTGCGTGCGCACTTTGAAGCGGCACGATCATTGAGGAGTGGAAAGCTTCTCTGCATGATAGAGGAATGTAATTCAGTAACGATGTCGGCCACCCACCACGGAGCTCAACGAGGGGACGCTACAAGGTTCATGAAACGCGAAACATGCAGACGCCAGCCGTACACCACTACGATAACCTAAAGCGCGTAGGCCAAGGTTGGCTAGTTGCACAATGTTAACCCAAGCCGCCCATGAAAATGGGGAAGTAACAGAAGAAATTAGAAGACAGGATAGATTTAAAGAGGAGAAAAGACGAAGGTGTGGGGGAGAGATAGGAAAAGGCGATTGCCGATTTCCCCTGGGTGGGTCAGCCCAGGGGTGCCATCTACGTGAAGCCGGGGCCAAAGGGGTGTGTTGCCTCTGCCGGAGGGGCCTTAAAGGTCCAATCACCCAGCGTCGGCTCAACCCCCACGATCCCCTTTTCCCCGGACACGGCAAAGCCACGCACGGCTAGGCGTGGGAGGGAGTAGAAACTCCCCCGTTAGCTCGGGCCCGTGGTGTCTCTACACACCAAACGCCTACTTGCGCAGGCGCCCCTATAGTGCCTGGTCAAGTGAAACAAAGAGTCCCTGAGCTGATCTTGTTAACGTGTACGCAACCATATCACGCGTAACAAAGGAGAGATTGTGGATTTCTCTTCTAGGAGTAGAGCACGCCTGATAATGACCTATTCAGGAGGGCATCAGGCTTCTCAAATGCCAAGTGATAACTGCCGTGAAAGTTTTGTAATCAACGATGAGGAGCGTTAGTGGTCTCCACTGCTCTGGGCGAATCGACCATATGTCATGTTTAGGTATTAAAACAATTCGACCATGGCGAAAGCTATCAGGTAAATCAAAGTTCTCAAAACAGCGGCAAATAACAGAGATGAAAGGAGCACCAATGTCGTCCCAAAACGTTAAATAAAACTCAACAGGCAACCCGTCCCGCCCGGGGGCCGATCCACGCTTCATGGAAGACAGTGCCTCTTTCACTTCGTCAGCTGACGGACTTGTGCAAAGTTGTTCAGCTACTTCTGATGAAATTCGAGGGAGCCTACCTAACATTGTGACTGTTCTCGGTGGTACCGCGATGTGATGACATTGTCGTACGAGCCATGTTGGCAAAGTGACCTAGGAAAACTGATTGATCACGTGTTGGCGGCAACTCAGTTGGTAAAGATCTGACGGCTTGAGTTCCTAGTCGACCGGACGGGTTGAAAAGCGAGCTTTTCGCAAAGCGTAGAACCTCAGAGTGAGCACATGGATTAGGTCTGCAACGCCAAACAGCCGCCGTCAACGACGAAGCTGCAATAAGGCGTCGAAAATGACCCCTTAACTCTCGCTGCCATGCGCGCATCAAGGAGTTAGCCGATCAACCCGAAGAGCAATACGCAGCTTTGTGGCACTGTCCGCTAGTTCTTCAGACGTGCGGCGTCTAAGCGCCCGCCCTGCTACTGAGCAGTGTAAACGCCGCTGTGTCTTGAGCGCGTCCCACACCTCCACACCGGATCCCAAAAGAGAGGCGCGCAATATTCTACATAAACTGGATCGTGAACGCGCGTCGTGCAAAATGCGGATGTCAGGACGCCAAGGTCTCACTGATGATGAAAAGGTGAAGTAAGGCTCGAGTGTCACTGGTCGGTGGTCTGATATATAAACGGGGGATGATGGTAATATTACTACATCGCAGTGCGATACGTATGAAGCTAGCGCGCTCGGCACATAGAAACGATCCAACCGACTAGACGACGTGCTACGCCGCTAAGTCCAGGCATACTGTGGTCCATTCACTAGTCTGTAAGTATCTATCAAAGAGAAATATTGCACTAGGCGACGCAGCTCTCGCGCGTTCCAATCAGAGCAACCCCATCCTGGACGTTGCACGTCAGCTCGCGTGTCTAATACAAAATTAAAATCTCCTGTGAGTACGACATGACGACCATCTAGAAAATACACGTCCAGGTCACGGAAAAAATTGTTAGACATCGCTGCTTGAGCTGGCCCATAAATACACAAAACGCGCAGCTTGAAGGATGATAGGACGCAGTCAGAAGCCAATACCCGTCCAATCCCTTCATAGAAAACATGATGATTGCGTAGAAAAGCGTGGAAAAGCAACTCCACTGCAGCGAGATGTCTCGAAAAAGACATAACAGTCTAAATTAAATGTGCGTTTGAATGCACGAACGTGGTCAATGGTAAAATGTTTCTTTCTTCTGAATACAGAATATCACAATGTTCTGCGCGGGCTATGCTGATAACCTCGGCTTGCTTTACTGGGTTACGGAACCCTTCAACATTTAAAGAAATGATTTTCAGGGTGTCAGCCATATTGAAATGAATGTGAGTGGTTGTGTTTTTCGATTCCATACCCTAGGGATCTGTCCGGTGGAACTGGAGTACATACACTACACAGCACAATTCGACCCTCTAGAAGAGGGTCGAGGTTTCTTTGGTTGCTGGAACTCGGAGCGGCTATCTTGGGTGCCGTCCGAGCTGGTGCCAGGCTTGTGAGCACGCTTGACCTCTCGCGGGGCTTGCATTTCCAGGTCACATCCGTCTAGGCTAGAAGAGAGTCCGATGCTACTGTCGATTTCGAGGCTGAAGCTGCTGTCTGACGAATCAGATGGTGGCGGGACTGCAGCGTTAACATTTTCGCGCCTCCAACGACCTTGATCACGGATTGCTTGTCGAGACGCATCAGGGAAGAGCTCCCATGGCGTCTTGCTACTTGTTCAAGGAAGTCGCGAGCCTGGCTTTCGGAATGAGCCAATTGGCTTTGCTCATTCGGTTTCAATTCTGTTCCTGGCGAGACACCAGCGCCCGTAGATCTCGCAACGTCGGCGTCTTTTGGGCACTCAGCTGCTAGGTTTAACGATAAGTCCGGTGCCTCGGTGCCTACCAGCGATTCTTTCTCTGCTTCGGCTGTCGTCGAACATGGCGCCTTCGAAGGCGTCCACCATGGCACCATCGACGTCGATGGCGCCATGGCTAGATGAGGAGGATGTCCCTGACGTGGAACACGCAGGGTTTGGTTGGTTCCTCAACACCTTGGGGAATACGCAGGGACGTCAACAGGATCACTTTGTCTTCATCTTCGTCCTTGTTTAGAAACAAATTATTTACAGCATGTACAGAACACAAAGGCTTCATACCATCAGTGTGCTTGGAAAAAGTGGTGAACGATTTAGAGTAACGGTACTCTACTATAGGAGAGCTGAAAGCCGTCCCATGGACTTGCCCGAGTTCGTCTGACGCTTATCCCTTAACCGTGTCTAATTGCTGACGTATCCAAAGGACGATGACAAACCTGGCCAATTCTACGGTAATGGTGCATTCAGACGACGGATCGAATCCCGATGTGGCGGGACGGATGGCGCGTCACGTGACCTCACATCAGCGATTCCTCTCGTCCGCGACTCGTCCGCGCGACTCGCGGACGGATGAACCCAACCTGTTTCTCACATCGGGATTCTGGCGGGGGAGAGCCGGTACTTCAGCGGAATAGCTTGGGGTCGGTGTCAACGAGTACACTTTTCGTCTGCTCGCGGCATGTCCTCCATGGCTCGCGGACAGCTGCATGACTTGTCGGCATCATCTACGCTTGAGCATTGTTTACTTAGTTTCCGGAGACTTTGTTCTCAGGTGATTAAATATGCAGAAATCACTTTTGGTGGTTCGGGAAATGTCACCGCCGTTGCTTAACACGCGAGATTCTTAGCCGTCATGGTGGTGAAATATTCCAACTTCTGCAACCGGCGACGTGCCGCTTCTAAAAAAAAGTGGGGGGGGGACACGTTTAGAAGTTCTACAAGTGGGGAATAATGTAGTTGAAAGAATATCCTGCTAGCAACTCCCTTTTCTCCTGAAAGAATAACACTACTCGTTCATTTGTCACAACACGACAGACATCGCAGCCAAACTTCGCTTCTTGCGGGCATCTATGTTGAATACTCTCAAACCGGTCTGCTGCCAGCGGGCGCAGGTGAACGTTCCCACGTACAGTGGGAATCGATGATATGCAAAGCACGAATGAGAAATGTTGATATGTTACTTAAAATCAGCACAACGTTACGAGGTGGAGATAATGGGCCGTACATGACTTCCGTGTCATGATTACGTATGGATGTGTCGTTTACCTTCGTCATATATTCACGTCGCGTGATACCAAATTCAGCATATGTGGAGCTAGCGAAACGGCCGCTAGAACGCTATGAGCGTGGCTCGTTGTCATGTTCTCACATGACACGCGTGTCAGAATTATCATGTTTGCACCAGTCATAAATTTCGTCATCCATTGACGTCACGTAACACCAAATTTGGTGTATGGGGAGGTAGCAAAACGGCCGCGAGCGCATAATCAAGGGCCTACTATACTCCTATGTTGCGTTGACGCGCGCGCACGCTGGGAACAGCGACGCTACGTTAGCAAAACGCGAGCACTGTTGCCAGGCGCAACCAGCGTCCGTCGGCGCAGGCCGACGGCAGCCGGTGCGAAATGCGACATGCTGCATTTCGCGCCAATGCGTTACCGAGACAACACTGCGTCTCCCTCTTTTCGTGATGGAGGGACGCCGGACGCGATTAAACGCGCATGCGTCAAAGCAACGTAGCACGGCACACCCCTGCCATGACGTGGCAACGCCGGCGTGACGCAACCAAATCAACGCCGGCGAGCACGCGCACCGCGTCACGTCGAAATGTGTGCGCACCTTGATTGTGGCATGAAGTCATGTTCTCACATGACACGCATCTCATGATTGTCATGTTCGCACCAGTCACATAGCTTCTCCATCCACTGGCGTCATGTAATACCAAATTTGGTACATGTGAAGCTAGCGAAACGACCGGGAGCGCATCATCAGCGTAGCATGTAGTCATGTTGTTTCATTACACGCATCTCATGATTATCATGTTTGCACCAGTCACATACCTTCATCATTCATTCACGTACCGTAATACCAAAGATGGTATATGTGACGCTAGCGAAACGGCCGCGAGCGCATCATGAGCGTGGCATGTAGTCACGTTGTTACATGACACGCATGCCATGATTTTTGTGTTAGGGTCTGTCGCTTGTTTTCGGCACGCAAGCATGTCTTACCATACCAGTTTTGCAACATGCCATGTGGTCGAAACCGCCGCAAAAGCTGCAGGACCATAAATTGTAAATCATGACATTAATTAATGACATGCATGTCATGATTTTCATGTTATGACTAGTCAAATATGTTCTTCATGCAGTCATGTTATGCCATAACAAATTTAGTAATTATGCCCTTACCGCCAGGAGAGCTAAAAATCGTAGACAGACAGACAGACAGACAGACAGACAGACAGACAGACAGACAGACAGACAGATAGATAGATAGATAGATAGATAGATAGATAGATAGATAGATAGATAGATAGATAGATAGATAGATAGATAGATAGATAGATAGATAGATAGATAGATAGATAGATAGATAGATAGATAGATAGATAGATAGATAGATAGATAGATAGATAGATAGATAGATAGATAGATAGATAGATACGCTCGAAGTCGCCGAAGTTCGCTAAGAACAAAAAAAAAATGTCGCCCGCATTTTCCCACGTGTAGAATTCGAGTAAAAGCGTTGCAGAGTGGCGGGGGCATGGTCTGATTGATGCGTAATTGATATGGTCGGGGCTTGCCTAACTGTTATTTCGTCTTTATTGTTCTAATTTATTGAATGAAGGAGAAGCGTTGCCTTCGGCTACCAGCGAAAGCCAAGACGCCCTTGACTGAACTCCGATAGAGCGATTCAGTGTGTATACAAATATGGGATGGTTAGTGAACGGTTGTGCAGCGGGAGCATGCAGTCGTTTTTGTTTTTAGGGGCAATGGCTTTTAAGTCGTGGGTCGTATGTCCCGTGTCGTCGTACTCTGCGCAGAAATCAGTTGCATTGTATTGCATGTCAATAAAAACGCTGTCACAGCACATCCAAGGCGTGGATGATGATGAGTGGGGCCGAGCGTTCGTCAGTCCATGCGTCCGTCCGTGCGTCCTTGTGTCCGTCAGGTTCGCCCCACTCCTCATCATTCACCTCGTGGATATGCTGTGATTGTTTTTTTTGTTTTTTTCCTAGCAGACGCTGCCTTCGTCAGCCTTGCGAGGCGCGTGTCAGTTTTGCGGGTGTCTTCCTAGGCTATGGAGGAAGAAAAAGAAAGGAGGGAGCATGACGTCACGCCAGCAGCCTCGGCACGCCGTGCCGTTTTGAAGCCAGCATTGTCGGCTCAAAACGTGACGTTTTCGCAAAATCACGCCAGCAATGGGATTTGGCGACACTTCGGAGTTTGGCGCCCGGTACCTTCAAATTATACTGTACTAGAATATATATTCTATATACGTTTATAAGAAAAATCCTTTCGATCGTTGTCACGGGCTTATCTTTGCCAAAAAAAAAACAATGCCTACAATGGTAGCCATGAGCACAACGGTTTGTCCTTGGTAAGTTTTCCGGGAAAGAAAACAGCGTTATTATGGCATCGTTTCGAAGATGACTTTTTCGAACCAAGCGGTCAATACATGAAAATGGTCACGGCAGGACCTGTTTTCACTGACTGGCATCCAATTCTCCCTCTTTGAGTAACTGACCCACTTCCGTTATATTTGGGGCCTCAAGCGTGGAAACTGCAAATTAGAAAAAAAACGTCAAGTCTGTACGGAAGGCGCAGCACAGACACAGTGAAAGCTAGAAGAGCCGTCTTTCATGGCATTTTTAAAACACTCATTAGGTATTTACTGCAAGCACACTTGCTTGATAACCACTAGGGCATTCACAAAAAACGTTTGGGTAGTAGGCCGGCATTTGCTATGCTATTTTTAGTTATTCTTCTGGGAAGCGTGGTATCTGCTAAGCGTTTGCAAGGAATTTCGTGCTAAATGTTAATGCACTGGCTGACGAAGATGAGGAATTGTGGCTGAAGTGTCAATGTACCACTGTTAATAGGGAAACAAGAACAATCTTTTATAACGTGTTGGAGCATTGAACGGCCCACTCTTTACGCTATTCGCATTGTGTGCAACAACTGGTTCTTTTTACGCTGTTTTAAAACGCTTCATAAGTCGTATTATCGTGACTGCTTTCCCGACATCAAGCCTGCCCAAGGCAAGTTTTCAAACAAGTCACAAGCACCGGCGTAGCTCAGTGGTAAAATACTGGGCTGGCACCCCGCTGACCAGCTGGTCAGCGGGGTGCCAGCCGACTTCTTTCGACTTCTTGGCAAGCTCCGTGGTAGAATACTGGGCAGTTTTTCAACAGACCTGGGTTTCGGGCCCCACTTTCTCATTGGTGCTTGATTTTTTTTCCAATTTTGCGTGATGTGGTTACGGACACTGGCGGTGGCGACGGCCGCGGTGGTAGACAACTGCGCGTGAGCCGAGTTGTGATCCCATAACAGCTTTTGCAGTAAAAAAAAAGCACCTTCAGCATGCCTTGTTGAAAACAGCCGATCAACTGCCACAATTTCCTCGCAAAATGCGTAAATAGTAACATAATTTTGAGGCACTTACCGTCTTGAAATGTCTCCACGACGACATTTCCTATCACAGCATATCCGCGGAGTGCATGATAATTGGGGAAGGGGGGAGCATTTGCCAGTCCGTCGGTGATTTCGTCCACCCATTCGTTCTTGCTTCCGTCCGTCCATGCGTCTGTCCATGCGTTATTCCGTGTGTCCGTCCACCCGTGTGACCGTCGGTGCATCCGCTCGTCCATGCGTCTATCTATCCGTATGACCGTCGGTGCATTTGTCCGTCTATGCGTCCCAGCATGCGTCCATCCCTCCATGCGGCTGTCCCTCTGTCTGTCTGTCTGTTCGTCTATCCGTTCATCCGCCCCTCTGTCTGTTGTGCGTTCGTCTATATGTGTGTCCATCCGCCCGTCCGTATATCTAGTGAACACTCCAAGTAAAGCCATGTCACATCTTTTCATCATGTAATAATCTTATTCAAGTGCTGCCATCCAATGGACATTCTATGGTCCACTCTTTCGGGTATGTGCCACTGGTGGCTACATACATGATCGGAGGATGGAAAGACCAAAACCAAGGAGCTTCGCCCTTAAAACAGAAGCCATCGCGGCGGCAACGGGTGACTTGCTATGGCGGTGGTTTTCGCGACACCAGCGGCGGCTTCAATCACGCTCGCTCGCTCGGTGCGCTATCCAGGTGTGTTGATAACACACGTATTTAAAAAAGTGGGTAACTATATCGAGTACTAGGTACTCAACTATGGGAGACCACAGAGCCGTCCCGTCAGCCTCAGCACCAAAGAGAAGTTTATTGACTTCCAACCAAGGATAAAGTACATGACAAAAACATCGAGCTTGACGACTGCAAAGGGTGCATGTACAATCAGGAAAGCACCAATACCGAGGTACAATGTATGTGGGGGAATGTACCCCTCTATTTATGTACAGCGCGTGGTGCTCCAGCAGGCTTAATCATGCGCGGCGGTAGGTCTTCTCAACACGCGGTGGGAACAAGTAGCGACTTAGCGCTGTACAACTCTAGGTATTATTTCTTTTTTTTGTCGCCTGAAACAATGCTGCTTTCGTACACAGTAAGTGCATGCCCGGAGGTATAAAAGAGGCCTTGAGGCTGGGGGGCGCCGGGGGGGTTACAAGGGAGTGGGGGGGGGGCTCTTGTCTCCCCCCAAATAAGGCATCAGCAACAATCTGCGCGTAAAAAACTGACTGAAGGCGCCAATCAATGAAGAAGGCGCTATACAAAATTTAACTCAAGCGTCGACCAGCACACTTTGCCCGAATCGATTACAGATAACAACGACAATGGGGTGATGAAATGAAAAAGGTGATACAGATATATACATATATATATATATATATATATATATATATATATATATATATATATATATATATATATGTGTGTGTGTGTGTGTGTGTGTGTGTGACACACTCACAAGGTGATTCTAGGAGAAGCCGACGAAGAGGAAGCGCGCGTGCAATAGAATAAACGCATGGTGTCTGGGCCACGACGCGTCTCCATTTTGTAGCGTCACACAGGTCGACAGGATCGACCTCATCAATGTACCATGGCTAAGCCAAAGCCTCCACTCAACACACAGAAGTTCAAGGGAACACCAGAAGACGTCCCCATCGACAAGTGGCTTCTTCTTTTCGACATGAAGGCAGCCGAGGCATCATGGACTCACCGTGATCGGGTCACTCACTTCAACGAATACATTGAAGGGGAAGCGTTCAAGTGGTACCTGACAGAGATTTTCGGCAACGGCGAGAAAACTTGGGGCGATATCAAGCGTGACATGCAAGCCCGCTTTGCTTCGACTGACGGAGATTCCTTCCGTCTCTTCATTCACTACCGACTGAAAGGAGGGCAGACCATCAAGGACTACTACAACGAGAAAAAGCGACTTGGTTCCTTGGCTGACCTGAAAGAGTGCCACATCATTTCTGGACTGACTGATGGTGCTCCTCCTGATGTGGAACTGGCGCTCGCCGGACTGTCTTTCAACTCGTCATTAGAGTGGCTCACCGCTGCTCAACGGGTCGAGACATCTTTAAAACGGGTGAGAGGAGTTTCCTTTACTCGTAACACTAGTATCGCATCAAGAGCTCCACGTCTCTTCAGCAGATCGCAGCAACCGACAATAACTCTTCAACCGCGTGCCCCGCAAAACGAATGTAGATACTGCTCAGCTGCTGGTTTCTCACGACAGTTTCACTGGCACAACGAATGTCCGCGCCGCGGCAATGTGTCCGCTATTGATACTGAAAGGGGAAACGAGGAGGGCGACCCAGAGTTTCATTAATACACTTCAGTGCTCTCATCAACGGAAAGCCAGTAAATGCAATTCTCGATACAGGAGCAACAATTACTTGTATCAGCGAGGATGTGTACAAACAGCTAAAGCTTCAGTTGATGAGAGACTCCAGCATCATGGTCCAGCAAGTTGCATCAAGCATTCGAACTTTGGGTCGCGTAAACATTCAGTTACAAATTGGGAACGTCATCAAGAAAGTTTATGCACATGTGCTGCGAGGCATAAGAACGCAATTATTTCTTGGCCTAGACAGCGCTTCATACTTCAATCTTTCTGTAAATCTGGAAAGCAAGTCAGTAACACAAGCACGTGAGAATATGAACCCTCCGCATCACAATGAAAAGAAAACCATTCAAGCCCCGCTGATGCGAACCCTGACTTCAGAAAACTTATCAGAGCATGAGTCTGTGGCACTCGACTCTCTTTTAATCAAGTATGACGAGATATTTTCGAAATGTCAGACAGATATTGGGTGCATCACTACTGAGAAACATAGGATCGCACTTACTAATGCTGTCCCAATTCGTCGAGCACCATACCGATGTTCACAGGCAGACAAAGTAGAGATCAACAAACAAGTTAACGCTCTCCTCAAGCAAGGTGTTGTGAGGCCTTCATTATCGCCCTACGCCGCACCTGTCATTTTAGCAGAAAAGAAAGGTGAAGGACGCACTCGTCTATGTATTGACTACCGGAAACTCAATGCCATAACGGTACCCGACTTTCAACCAATTCCACGTATAGATGATATTCTTGACCACTTAGGAAAGGCGGAGTTTTTCACTACGTTGGACGTGACGTCGGGATACTGGCATGTGCAAATGCATCCTGACGATGTTCAGAAAACTGCATTTGTCACGCCTGATGGTCATTTTGAGTGGTTGGTAATGCCGTTTGGGTTGAAGAACGCTCCAGCTACATTCGAAAGAGCCATGAAATCAATAATAGCGAAACATCAGCTCACCAATGTTATTAATTACTTTGACGATGTGGTCGTATACTCAGAGACATTTAATGATCATATACGACACCTTGAGGCGCTATTGAAAGCTCTCAAAACCGAGAACGTAAAACTGAAACGAAAAAAGTGCCAATTTGCACGTTGCAGCATTGAATACCTGGGCCACAAAATTTCACAAGGAACAGTGACACCTAAGCAAAGTAATGTGGCTGCCATACTCAAATTTCCTACACCAAAACGAGAAAAAGATCTCCAGCGTTTTCTGGGCACTGTAAACACCTACCGTCAATACATCCCCCACTTCAGCGATATCGCTCTTCCACTCACAAAACTACTCCACAAAGGCAGCAAGTGGGTGTGGACAGAAGCATGCGAGCAAGCCTTTCGTGAACTGAAGGAGCGGATAACTGAAGGACCGGTGCTTCGCATATACGACCCTTCGAGACCATGTACTGTGTACTGTGACGCATCTGGCGAAGGCATCGGTGCAGTGCTGAAACAACCTAATGACAAAGGCAAAGAACATCCTGTTGCTTACTATTCCCGCAAACTACTTAAGCACGAGGTGAACTATACTATTACAGAAAGGGAATGTCTTGCCACTGTAGATGCCATTGATAAATGGCATTGCTACCTTCATGGAAAGTCATTCACTGTTGTAACAGATCACTCTGCACTCCAGTGGCTGAAGAATGTTAAAAATCCTCAAGGTCGTCTCTTCCGGTGGTCTTTGAAACTGTCAATGTATGATGTGAACATCAAACATCAAAAGGGCGCAAGTAATGTCGAAGCAGATGCACTCTCCAGAGCCCCAATAGTTAATCTTCTATCACACGACGACCTTCAGCGATGCAACAATGAGCGTCCAAAAGTAACGCACTCATTGGAAAATAACATCATCATCGTTAAAAGAAAAGGACTACGGAAAATATACGTGCCCCACGAACTACGCCCAACCATTCTGAAGAATGCACATCAACATTTTGGGCATGTCGGAGTGAAGAAGACGCTATCACTCCTGTCTCCGCAATGTTATTGGCCGCATATGGTAACCGATGTTTCCACTTACATTCGGCATTGTGATACATGCCAGAGATGCAAGAAGACGAAAGCAAAAAAGTTTGGGACGCTTGAATCACTGCCTCCAGCTGAAGAGCCCTTCGACCTCTTTGCAATAGACACCATAGGAGGATTTTCTGGATATGGCTCGTCAAAAAGGTTTATACACTTGGTTATTGATCATGCGACTCGCTACGTATGGGCGTTTGCTCATAAAAGTGAAAACAGCGACGCCTACATTTCATGCTTAAAAACAATTTTCGCTTCTGGAAAACCACGGAAGCTCCTTTCAGACCGTGGAACAGGATTTACCGCAGGAAAATTCAAGCAGTTTTTAAAACATAATCGTATACACCAACTATTCACCTCATCTCATCATCCACAATGCAACGGCATGAACGATCGGACAAACCGGACTATCGTAACGAGGCTTAAATGTAAGATCAATGACGAACCACAGAAGTCTTGGACTAAACTGCTTCCGGAGGTAATTGACGAATACAACAGAACACCCCACGAAGTGACCGGCTACGCACCTTCCTTCCTGATGTATGGAATTCCATCTTATCCTACTGTACTGGAACAACGAGAAGAAACCGTTGAAGAAGCGCGAAAAACTGCAGTTACCAATTCTATCGCCTACCATAATAAGAACAAAGTCATTTATGATAGAAAATTTCTTCCGATTGAGTTCCAAGTCGGTGACTCTGTCCTTTACGAGACACCGTGGCATCCCAACAACGGCAAACTGAGTTCTGTCATGGAAGGACCATACAAGATTCTACGCAAGGTCTCAACAGTGAACTATGAGATCAACCGCTCCGTGCTACCCTTACGTAGAAACTCTGACATTGTGCATGTTAGCAAACTGCGGCGTTATTTTGAACCTTCTGAACTGAGACTTTCTCGAGGGGAGGGGTAAGTGTGACGCATTAAGAAGGTGATTCTAGGAGAAGCCGACGAAGAGGAAGCGCGCGTGCAATAGAATAAACGCATGGTATCTGGGCCACGACGCGTCTCCATTTTGTAGCGTCACATATATATATATATATATATATATATATATATATATATATATATATATATATATATATAAGTCCCCTTCTGCATGTGCTAGACAGCGGGAGGGGGGTCACCAGGTAGTGATTGGGGCGGCTAGCTTCCATTCCTCAGAAAAAAAGAATTTGGTATGCCAGCGACGAAGGAAGTTTTCCTCGCCGCTGGCCTCGAGTTCGCCGGATAGGTGGGCCCATAGCAACCGCCGGATACGCGAGACTACCGGAAACGCGCTCCGCACAGGCTTTCTACGCGCCTCCGCTAGCGATCTTCTTTGCCAAATAGCTAGCATCGTGAAGATCAGCACAAGTTGGCAGAAGGCACCTTTGTTGCGCTTGTGGTGGGGAGGTGGGCGGATACCAAAGGAGTGGGCTACCATTCGCCACACGGGTTTCACCGCCACGCATTGGAACAACGCGTGATCCTGCGATTCAACTGCGTGACAGTTCGGGCAACGTGCATCCGGGACTATTCCAAATTTATGCAGGCGTTGTCTGGTGGGGAGGACGGCCCAGGCCTTTTTCAGGAGGAAATCCTGTGCATCACGGGGGGTGCCGCAACGGAGCGAGAGGAATTCGCGCCTCGCGCGCTCAGCTCGTTTTTGTTCAGTGTCGCTCAGCTGCTTCCGCGTGATGGCTTCAACGATGCGCGCTGGCGGGTCCTCATCCACATCGCCTTCGGGCACTTCTTGCCTCAGCATGCGCCAGGTAGCCGACGCCGTTTTATAGAAGGGCGCGGGTGCCTCAGCAAAGGGCCCAATGTGGTGGCCTGCATCCAGCCAGTCGTGCTTCACTCCACTCCAGTAGAGGAGTAGGTTGCGCCCTAGGTAATCGCTCGCGCGCGCGAGCATGCGGGCGGTTTTCAGGGCCAGGACTCTGCTACTCTGCTCGTGGTCAACACATGTGGTAGGCCGAGACCCCCTTCTGACACTGCCAGTTGTAGAAAGTTTTGCTTCAATGGTGGCGGTTTCCCATTCCAGAGGTATGCGTTAATGAGTATGGTCAACTGGCTTGCTGTTCTTGTGGGCATCAACGCTACTCGGCTCGCATGCGAGGCTAGGGCGCAAATGCTTGTTTTGACGGCTACTGCTTTCTCGCATAGCGTCAGGCCTTGTAGGCTAGCGCTCTCTGACACTTGTGCAGCCCTGTCCTCGACTCGGGACCATGTAGAGGCCGTAACTCCCTCGCGGGAAAAGTATATACCGAGGACCTTAACAGCGGTGACTACCTCGAAGTTGGCGATCACGTGCGCCGGGAAATGGCCGAATAGGAGGGCTTTACACTTCCTCTCATTTAGCTGTGCACCTGATGCTAGGGCAGCAACGTCACTACATGTCTAGGGCGTACTACCGACAGAGCGATTGTTCAATGGCAAACCTGGCCAATCCCACCATAACCGACCAGCACAGACGCTCTGAAAAAGCACGAAGCAAACTTCAGTTTTTTTCAAAGTTTTTCAGTCAATTGAACTGGTTAATAAGCGATATTATGAACAAGCATCAACAGCTGATGTCTTTTAAACTTCCACTTTAAATACCACTCAACATTTATCACGTCTCACGTTAAACGTATACCGTGTTCTCAAGATTTGAAGTTTCCATCACGCAGTCAACAGCTCAAGCATGTTGGTCAGCAAGAAGGAGAAATAAAAAATGGCAGCATATTCACGGGGTGAACGATGGAGGATGGAGCGAAGCATCCGTCCGTTCATTCGTTCTTGCTTCCGTCCGTCCATGCGTCCGTCTGTGTGACCGTCCATCTGCCCGTCCGTGCGTACGTCTGTTCATGCGTCCGTCCATTCGTCCATCTGTCCGTACAGCCATCTGTGCGTCCGTCCATGCATCTGTCTGTGTGTCCGTTCGTCCACCTATTCAACACTGCAAGTACTACCATGGCGCATCTTTTCATTACATATTCCGCATATAGAAGCAGTGCCATCCAGTGGACATTCCAAGGACTGAACGAGAGGAGGCACACGCACACTTTCTTACGGCTTACGATTCGGGTCTACTTCCCACCTTTAACCACCTCGAGTTCATGGTATATACTAGTTCACTGTATTCGTGGCACTGCGGCCCAACGCTCACTAACCCTTTCTAAAACCAAGGAGGTTACACCCAGCGAGTATAACGTAGCAACTATTTCTTGTCAGATAGTGCTCATTGTACATACCGATGGGGCTGCTAGTGGGGAATGAGAGACAGAAGAATTGGGCTTTTAGCTAACGCGCACGCTGCGAATTTTTATTGTTCCACAACGCACAGGAGAAATCTCCCACCGGCACCTCCTTGCAGGTCAAAGCGTAAGACCTTTTACGTACTGCGACAAGGAAAGAAAAGGTGCCTCTTTAAGGAGCTGTGCCCCTGAAAAGAGTCAAAACTATGCCTCCAGAGGGCGTCCGCTAGGGGGCCAGGCAAGGCTGGTGTGCCTCGCACGGGCTCCGTATTCTACGAAGTTTTTGTTGAACCAAGACTGCTTTTTTGGTGCCAACAGTGGTCTCTATTGAACTTCAGCAAGTTGCCGACGCTGCTGATGAGTGCCTCAAACCTCTCTGTTCTTGAGGAGCTTTGCAAACATCAACTCTTGCTGAGCGGGGGAACGCCGCCTCGTTAGCCCTAACGCCACCGGCGTCGGGCTCGCGCTTCGACGCGCGTGCACAAGTTCATTCGGTGACGCAATGGCATACATGATAAGTGGCACGGATTTACCTGCCACAGAATTCAACCCAGAAGAATGGAGTGTAGTCCTGAATGCCCGACAACGCTCACCTCGACAGCAGTCAAAAGAAACTGAAGAAACGCAGTCAAGTTTATAACGCGGCGTCAGCTGCCGAAACGCCAGCACGCAAAACGGAATCACCGCCCAGCGTTTCCTCAAAGCTTGACGACACAGCTGTGGCGCGTCCTCGCTTAAAACGACTACCACAGTTGCCAGTCGATGACTTCAAGATTGTCTTTCGTCCGAGTGCGGGCGTAGATCTGGGCCAATACAACGATGGAGAGTTACGAGCGGCTGTAGTCACCAACAGTGGACTGCGCTCTGTGGTTGCCGACGAAGATCTTGTGTGCACCAATCTGGCCAAGAATATTTTCACCGTGTCCACTTTTTGCTCCGACCGAGTTGCCTACTATGCAATATACGAGAACTCACGCTAGTGGTAAACAACTGGGATTTATTGCGTATATAGCTCACTCGGGCGGGGCACGGGCAGGGATCATCTACCGCGCTTGGAATGGTGAATCACCTCAGGACTTGTTTCAAGAATTACGTCGGGCGAATCCCCTTCTACCAATAGTCTAAGCAAGGGACATGTGGCATACCTCACGCACAGTGCTCATTCACTTCATGGCTGAGGAGCTTCCTCCGTCAGTCAAAATGTTTGGCATCCTCTACGCCGTTTTCAACTTGCGACCGAAGGTGGAAGCGTGCCTAAACCGCAGACAAGTCGGCCACCAACGAGATGTATGTCCTTTGCCAAATCACCTCACTTGCTCAAGCTGCGGACAGAAACGCCCGGAGGACTATCCCTGCACTCGGCAGTGCGTCATTTGTGGATACACTCACAAGACGGGTGGCAGGGAATGCAAACAACGCTTTCAGCGTGGCTTCAGCCGTCTCTCTCGGCCTCGACAAAGGCCGCAACAAGAGCACCAGCAGGAGCATTTCGAGATCCAGCTCGAGAAGGAGTTTTTTTCAAGCATCGACGATAGAAATCGTAGCAGCAGAAGCAAGAGTCCTGGACAAAACCGTAGCAGCAGAAGCAGGAGTCCTGGACGGAACCGTGGCAGCAAAAGCAAAAGCCCTGGACGAAGTGCATCACAAAGCCGCGACTTCAGCACCAAACCCGAAAAGGTGAGCTGGGCAAA
Organism: Rhipicephalus annulatus; assembly: GCA_013436015.1. NCBI lineage: Eukaryota > Metazoa > Arthropoda > Arachnida > Ixodida > Ixodidae > Rhipicephalus > Rhipicephalus annulatus. The sequence goes on along the minus strand of WOVY01003503.1, from coordinate 4,645 downwards.
GCAAGCCTCCTGCTCCTGTTGTATGCTCTCTGACGCTAAAGAAATTCTAAAACTCAGGAGACTATCGAACGTCTAATGCGAGAGAATCCAGAGTTAAAGCAACAGTTGGCTCTGGTGCTGGAACGTTTAGGTACACTTACAGCTGCCCCGCTCGCGTCTTCTCCACCCGTATCCATGTCCCCTTCTATCATAGAGCCTGATATGGCAGCCGAGTTGGGGACCGATGTTATAGACTCCTCTCCACAGCCAGGAAAAAAGAAAAGGACAGAGCAGCCCGAGTTATCGGAGCATGATTTTAAAAGCACCAGTCAAAAAATTCTGAAAGAACACCGGGAACTCAAACAAAAGATTGATTTAAGCTTTACGCAAATTGCTGATTGCTTCAATAAGATAGAGAGCATTCTAGACGTGTTAGTTGCTCGGCTTGAACCTCTCGCACAATCTCAACCCTCTCCATCACCTTCGCAGCCATAACACCCTCCTGCACCGTTGCCTCATCTTCACCTTCTGCACTCTGCATATGACAATGGAATTGCCGTGGATTAAGAAACAAGAGAAAAAACCTCTCACTTTATATACAGCGTTCTACATGGGCCCCCTGATGTCATCTCCGTACAGGAGCCTTTAAAAGCTTGCAAACTCCTCGGCTATCAGGCTGTACATTCGCATCTTAGCTCCCCATGGACTGCCACATATATACAGAGGAATATCTCGTTTGTAGCGCATGATCTTTCCAATCTTTACAGTGACTGCCTTCTTCTTGAACTTCTCCTACGTCGTACAGGACAAGGCATATATTTTATTTTGAATATTTATTCTCATTCTAGAGATTGCCTCACTGCTGTTTTTGAAGCAATTGATAGGGCCATCCAAATAGCAAGCTCTGCTCCCATAGTTGTAACGAGTGACTTCATGCCTCGCACATAGATTGGGTTTATAGGAGAAACACTCGGAAGGGCACCAGCCTTCTTCAATACATTCAGCGAAACAGGTGCACTCTAGTCACTGACTGCATGCTACCAACACGAATTGGCAACAGTGTGAGCAGAGATACCACCCCTGACCTTACTTTCACTAAAAATGTGCGACAAGCTAACTGGACACACAGTGGGGTCAACCTCAGCAGCGATCATTATATCCTAACAATTACACTGTCCCATGCAAATTTTCGTCCACAGTTTCAATTAAAACCTATTGTTGACTGGGAAAAAATTTCGCGAAATCCGAGACCGAAACCCGAAAAAAGAAATTAAAGACTACAAAGACTGTGCGTCTCAGCTTAAACAGGATGTAGCTCTTAGCGAAAAAGTAGCCCCAGCAGCACATATCAGTGATCCAGTAGACAGCAGGCTACTCCACCTATGGGAGGCCTATCAGAGCTTGGAGAAACGATGGCTCAAGCAAAAATATAATCGCAAACTGAAACGCAAAACGTCACAAACACTCCAGCTTGTAACTGAACACGCGGCCAAACTTTCATCGCAGCTATGGAACCAGATATGTAACTGACTTGACGGTACTTTACATATGAAGAACTCTTGGTCCCTGCTTCGCCATATGTTAGACCCATGCTCCTCGCAATGTTAAAGTAATAAGCGAATACGAAACTCTTGTTTGAAGTAGAAAAACAAGGGCAAGACGTTGAAACTGCTCTTAAAACTACGTATTTCCCTGGACCAAGGCGAGAATCGTTACCTTCCTACAATGGAGCTCCCAATGCAGACTTGGATGCACCAATTGCAGAGGCGGAAGGTTGAACTGTCCTAAGCAAACTTCGCACCACATCTGCTCTAGAACTAGATGGAATTAGAAACAAGACACTCCGAAATTTAGACTTCAAGTCAGTGGCAGCTCTTACTGATTACATGAATCAACAATGGGAGCAGGACACGCTGCCACAGGAATGGAACTCAGCTAAGGTGAATTTCATACCCAAACATAATAAGCCGTTAAACCTTAATAATTTTAGACTGATCTCTCTTACCTCATGTACAGGAAAACTGATGAAGCATGTAATTCTGAATCGTCTTATTCGCTACACGGAACAAGAAAAACTGTTTCCCTCCACCATGTACGGCTTTCGAGCGGGACTCTCCACACAGGATGTCAGCTGCAGCTTAAGGAGGACATGCTACATCCTACTTTCCGCACATCACCAGAGCCATCCTTGCATTGGACCTGACTAAGGCGTTTGATAATGTTTCCACTCCTCGATTTTACAAACACTTAGTGAGCTAAACGTAGGCTCTCGCACGCACAGGTATGTCCCTGCCTTTCTCAGCAATAGGCCTCGTCCGCCTACAGTTGGGAAACTTTCAAAACCGGTAGCAAGGGAACGCCCCAGGGATCGGTTTTGTCCCTTGTTTCATTTTAACGTTACTCTCATACCGCTAGCGCGGAAACTTGCCAAACTTTCTTCCTACATCACTCCTTGTACGCGGATGACATCACCATCTGGGTCAATGCTGGCAACCATGGCCAAATCGAATCGAAGCTTCAGTTGGCCGCTGACATTGTTGTTAAACACTCCAACAGTCTTCGGCTCACCTGCTCGGCGGCTAAATCAGAACTCCTAGTAATTGACCTTAGAAAGCAAGATACATGTCACATTCAATTCATGCTTGATGACACCCCTATTCGCAGGGTCAATAAAATCAATATTTTAGGCCTTCATATTTCCGACAATGGTTCGAACGCTGACACCATAAAGTTAATCCGCACCACAGTTCATAATACAGCTTCCCTCATTAAGCGCATATCCAATCGTCATCATGGCATGAGGGAAGCAGACACACACGCCGCCTCATACAGGCCTTTTGCCTATGCAGAATTACCTATTCTATCCCCTACTTCTATCTCTCACTTACGGAGATCGAGCAACTTAACAGACTTATTCGTAATGCCTATAAAACTGCGCTTCATCTCCCTGAATCAACAGCCACGGATAAACTACTTCAACTTGGGGTGCACAACACTCTGGGAGAGCTTGTAGAGGCGCATCTTTTCAGCCAATATCGAAGACTATCACTCACAGAAACAGGACAGGTACTCCTGCGCCGACTTGGAATCAACGTTCGTGGTCACACTACGGCTACGCACGCAGTTCCCGTCACTGTTAGCAGTAACCTATTAATCCCGCCACTCCCCCAAATACTCACCCAGAACATAATCGGGTGCGACGGGAAGCTAGAGTCAAGTCCCTTCAGAAGCGCTTCTCTCCTAATTCTCCCGCAGTCTATGTAGACGCGGCCGAATATGTAGATCATCGAGCTTTTCGCGGTAGCCGTCGTAGATGGATTTCAAAAACTGGTCGCTAGTGCGTCCCGCTGTCGCAGGAAATCGTGTGCATGCGGTTACGGCATAATCAACCGGCAATGCAGTTTACGAAATCCGGCGGTAACTCCAGAACGCACACTCTAGGGAGTAGCAAATGTAGCAAAATTGAATCCGATAGAGTTCATTTGTATTAAATGAGAAGCATTTCTTAGCGAACTACAGTGATATTGAGTGTATCTATCTATCTAGCCGCCTACGACTTTTAGCTCTCATGGCCGTTTTGATAATGGTATCGATACCAAACTTCGTGCGGCATAACATGGCTGTATGAACAACACATTTGATTGGTCATAACATGAAAATCGTGACATGTATGTCATGAATGTCATGATTTACATTGCATAGTCCTGGAGCTCTTGCGGTGGCTTAGTTCACATGACATGTTGCAAAATTCGCGTGGTATGAAATGACTGCATGGCAAACACAACCGACAGACATAACATGACAGTCACGACATGCGTGTCATGAAACGACATGACTACATGCCACCTCATGATGCGCTAGCGGCCGTTTCGCTAGCTTCACTTATACCAAATTTGGTATTACAAGACGCGAATCCATGACGAAGGCATGAATTATACTCGTACAAACATGATAAGCATGAAATGCGTGTCATGTACCAACATGACTACATGCAACGCTCTTGATGCGCTCGCGGCCGTTTCGCTAGCTTCACACGTACCAAACTCGATATTACGCGACGCTAACGGACGACATAGGTAAATGACACATCCAAACATGATAATCACGACATGCGTGTCATGTAACAAAATGATTACATGCCACACTGAAGATGCGCTAGCGGCCGTTTCGCTAGCTTCACATATGCCAAATCTGGTATTGCATGATGCCAATGTATGACGAGGGTATGTGACTGGTGCAAACGTCACAATCTTGAGATGCGTGTCATGTGAGAACATCACTACCTGCCACAGTCAAGGCGCCAATATATTTTGACATGACGTGGTGAGCGTGCTCGCCGGCGTTCACTTTGTCGCGTCACGCCGGCGTTGCTCCGCCAGGCACCAGTCCTGCCATATACTCGCAGGCGCGCGCCGCGCTGCGTTGCTGTGGCGCATGCGCGTTTCAGCGCATCCGGCATCCCTCAGTCACGAAAAGAGGGAGATCCAGTGTTCTCTGGGTAACGCATCGGCGCGAATGCAGCATGTCGCATTTCGCGCTGGTTGCCGTGGGGCGCGCCGACGGACGCTGGTCGCGCCTGGCGTCCGACTATAGAGTTCTGGCATTTTGCTAACGAAGCGCTCCTGTTCCAGCGTGCGCGCGCGTCAACGCAACATTGGAGTATATT